>JBBPDH010000104.1:13087931-13101553 GCA_037974565.1 Clupeocharax schoutedeni
TAGGATGAACCCCACCAACTAGGCACAGACCAGAGGAACTGCATGGAGCTACAGAATTATTTCCTGCTTCTGGGTAATCTTACAAGTTTTAAACCTCTCGCAGTTCAGCTCTGTCCTTTGTACCATTTCATGCTATTCTTTGGACCTGAACTGTTTGAAATTCAATTAAATAAAGCTTGAAACACTCGGGTGTTCTAAAACTTTTGACCAGTAGTGTATGCTAGCAGTTTCAGATTAAAAATCTACCCTGTATGCATTCTGTATATTCAAAAACCAGCATATTAGATCATAGAACAAATATCTACCCCCTTTACTACCAGGGGAATAGCAAGGCTTAATCTTTTCATTATTTTATGACTAATGCATCATACATGACCATAGCATGACTCTCCCCAATGGGCATAGCCTACAGATCTTGTCTAAAATATCCCTTTAAAACCAAAAAGAAAAAGAAACAAATGAACAAATAAACTGATATTATGTGCAATTTCAACCTCTTTTGGGACCCCTGCTGTGCTCAACCCTTTTGACAAGCGAAATTGCACACAAAATACTTTGTCAATTATTTATTAAAGCCACCTAAGGTCCAACAATGGTTTGAAGTCTGTCCTCATGAAATCGACTTTGATGTTGCTTTATTTATTTATATTTTAGCAGTTTTATTTATTTATATTTTTATGGAGGTTTACTCAAAGGAGGCGAGGAATATAATTTTTTAATTTTTTTTGACATGCTAGCCTAGAGAAACTGGTCAGAGCGGCAGGCATTAGCGCACGAGCGTCTTCCACAGCACTGAAGGAAAAGCGTTTACTTAATGTGACTGCCTCATTAACCCTACGCTTAGTTTGTGCCTGTAATTAATCATCCTCACATCAAATGATCAGTGTTCCATTTGCAATTAAAATACTGGGTGAGATATTAAACATGTGAAAGGACGACTCTAGTAAGGGTCATGAGACAGCAGGGGGGTCCAGGGGTTGCCCTTGTCTCACAGAACACCAGACTGGCTCAGAATATGCTCATATTCCAGCTCCATATCTGTGCAGAAAATCACACGTACATTATCTTAAATGCACTGAGAACTGATAGATAGGTTGGGCATCGCTCTAATGCTAGCAGTGTGGAAAACAATTCATATTTATCCCCATTTAGACCTCATTTCGTTAAAGATAATTCGATAACATAAAACCTGTTCTCTCATGTAAACATCAGTAATATAAAAGAAAAGTCTTTTGAGCAATCATTAAGTATTTGTCGAATGTGTTGTTGCTTTAAGGATGTTACTAATGACCATTTTTGCATTTATTAATCAGTAGGGCTAAATGTTAGAATTCAGTAACTGCTGGAGAGGCTTAATTGTTGAAATTTTAAAACCTGAGAAACATGTAGCAGTATTAATGAATATGTATGGGTGCTAAACGACACATCAATAATGCATGTTGAATTTCTTATGGCAGACACCTTTTAAACATTTTAATAATGCATTATATATTATTCATGACTGAGGTTAAAATCCTTCAGTCCTAGCTCCATAGAGAGCTCTGGGTATTCCAGAAGTGTGATCACATGTATAATTTTGTTTGTCATCCATCTAGCCTTATTTTCTCTGACCAAACAATGCTCATTCATTTAGAAGCATCTTCTTCAGAAAGTCGACAATCTCCAGTTATGTTAATGAGAAAACAGAAACACAAGCTGTGATGCAGTAACACAGCCTACACTCCCAGAAACACAAATTATATTCTCAGGAACACAGTCTGTACTCTCAGAAACACAATTTATAACCTCAGAAACACAGTCTGTACTCTTAGAACACAATGTATACCCTCCGAAACACAATGTATACCTCCAGAAACATAAGCTGCACTCTCAGAAACACAATGTATATCATCAGAAAGAATTTATACCCCCAGATACACAATTTATTTTCTCAGAAACACAATCCGCGCTCTCAGTAACAGTCGATACTCTCAGAAACACAATACTATACTGTCAAAAAGACAATCTACACAATCTATCAGAAGGACAGCCTATTCAATTAGAAACACTGACACAAGCTGTGCTCTGAAGGTTGTTTCAGAGAAGCAACATAGTAATCTTCACCAGTGTTCTGAACACTGTTCATGCCTTGATTTTGCCTCAGTAATTGTGTAACAATAACTGTTTTTCTTGGGGCAGAATGTAGGAGAGGCCCAAGTTTTCAGCTCCCTTGGGTATAATGCTTAGCTTTTAGCTAACTTTTTCCTTCTGTAGCACTACTCTCATGGTAGTGTTCATAATTGTTTGAGTGGACGGAAAGAATGCCCTCAGCTGTCCTGTAAGAGACAGTAGAAGTAGATAATGCCTTACACTCCCGTGATTTGTCCTGACTAGTGAGTGAGGGATGGAAAACCTTATTGTCTAGAATCCTGCCTGGTGCTTTATGTTGGGCGGGGGGTGATTACAGTGATTTTACAGCAGAGCCTTTCTGGATTTTAGCTCAAAGGAAGTATGGTTAGGACATCATTAGCATATTCTCCCTTTAGGGAACATGAAAGAGCAAGGTTTTTTTGAAGAGCACACAAAAACACTGATTCATCTGTGCTGGTCATGATGTACTTGTCATTACCTACCCCTCAGTGTTCATTTTTATTCTTTAAAAAAAAAAAATAGGAGAAAATATAACTTCAAATGGATATCAGTAGGCTTTTCTGCACCATTAATGCAAATAAAAAATAAATGTAGTTAAATGTGGAGTTGTCACAGTGGGCGGAATAGAAAGGCGTGGACGCCCTTGTTGCCTGGCGGATTGGCCCGGGCGTGACTGGCACGCGAGAACAGGTGAACCACGCTGTTTGTTGTAAAGGAGTAGAGGCCCGCACCAAACGGGCCCGCGCTCACACTCACACACACAGGGGGGTAAGGAAAGAGCTCCGGGGAGCGTGAGTACTTAGGGGACCTTGAATGGATTGCGATAGGAACACTTAGCATGAAGCTTGAGACTTCAATGACTGTGCGAGGATATACACCTGCTTTTATACCTGACGTACGGTCATTTCCGGTACCTCGTGACCGCACATGACCCGGTGTGCGTGACAGGAGTATAATATTAGAAAATCTCTCCCGAAAATAGAGGTTACCTAAATCATGAAAAGGTCTTCATAGAAAAAATAACCTTTCTGCAACTACTTTTTCACATTCACAGATAGTTCATCGCACTCTGGCTGCAATGTTGGGGTCCCTTGCCGCTCTAGCAGCCCTTGCCTTCATTGGAGATGTAAGTTTTATGTGAAGCCTTTTCATTCCGTATTCAAATTAACATTGTATTCCCTCAGCCTCATTGTTTTGGCAGAATTCTGATGAAGAGTGCTCAGGCTTTATCAAGTGATGGACTCTGGGTATTTAATTAACTAGAAGTGAACTGATGGTTGCTAGCAGGGTGTGCGAGAACACTGGGCAGTAACTATGTGTGGACAGGTCAAGAAATTGTAATGGAGTTTATAAACATTTACTTTGATGCCATTCAGAAAAGTGGATATGGGCATGTCGTGGGAGCCGAACGGCATTCGTAATTGCTGTAATTGATTCCGAGTAATGCATTATGTATGTGAGAGTACCTGCAAACACGATAAGATATTTATAACTACATCAGTGTGATGAGCCTAGAGCTGGAGTACACTACATTAGTGAGTGAATAGGCCGAAATCAAATGTTGCTCTAATGTCAGATTAAGTACTTTCTATAGCTGTTCAGAATTTTACATCCAGTATGCATTAAATATATGCAGCACATCGCACATAATGCTACATTGTAGCAATGCTGAGAAAAGCAGAGTCTCTGCCTTGCAGTTGCTGTGTTAACAGGGTTGCAGTGAAGTGTGTGTGTGTGTGTGTGTGAGAGAGAGAGAAAGAGAGAGAGAGAGAGAGAGAGAGAGAGAGAGTTTGTTGTGGCCATATTAAGTGAAATGTGTGTCTTACAGAGGCCCAGCCTGATGACTGTGGTGGAATGGATCGACTATGAAACCTTGGCCTTACTGTTTGGGATGGTGGGTAAACACTACTCTTAATACAGTACTTGCGTACTTAACAATGCATGGATTTCAGGGCTGAAGGGCATTGACAATACTGCCATTAAATCATGAGATTGCTTTATGTACCATTATGTAGATTTTTTTTTATGCTTTTGTTTTGCGACTCAACAAAGGATCTGTTTTTAATGTGCTAAAGCAACAAGCAACCCTTAGCAACAGCAAAAAATTCCTACTCCCATGTCTTGTTGCTGAAGCACAATCCTTTTCAAGATCTTGATGCGTTCAGTGGCTGTCTCCATGGAAACAAACACGGCCAATCAGTCCTCATGCAAAGTGCCAACAACTACACATAGAAATGTTTGTGGAAAGGAATGAAAGAAAATTAGCTGGAATGAAAGGAGCGCAATTGCTGCATTTGCTAATTCCACTGTTGCCGAGGCATAAAAGATTTGCATACATTCTGAGTAAGACAGTAAGACATGCGTCTACAGATCTTAACCATTAGTCTGTTAAACCTGACTATATAACAGATGAGTAGAAGCAGACAAAAATAGTATTTTAGTATATTTGAACTCTAAACAAGTTTAATGACCCAATAAGTAGTCAATGGATATTCTTAATGTTTTTTAAATGCTGCATGTAGCCTTTTTTGGGTCATTTTCTTCTAGCATTACAAAGTCATGCTAAATGAAAGGAAACAAATCGTATAATTTATAAACAAAGAAGGTGAACTGTGTTATTCCACAATCATATTAAAATATCCACAATGCACTCTATCAAAAGATTATATGTACAACATATAGCAACTCTATTCATATTACAGCTCCAGTGCCGGAATGGTCTTTCTAAGGTGTTTTCTTAAATTAAAGGCCCTGGTCATGTGGCCAATTACACCAAATATATTAATCATATAAACAAACAGACATCATTTAATTTATAATTTACAGTTTAATATTTAATAATAATAAAAAAAAGTACAACTTACTAAGCTTTACAAAGTAAAAACTAAAACAAATATGACTGGTGGGATAAAATATGAAAAATAATTTCTGTGACCAGCTTTGAGTGACTGGTGGATCCAGCAAAATAGAAAATCTGCCCATGTTTATGTATTAAATAAATAAATATAAAATCTGTTAAAATAACTCGTGAAACTCTTTCATTTTTATTAGTAATTGCAGTGAGCATTTTCTGTTGCATATTTTGCAGTGATTTTGCAAATTGATTTCCAAATAAATAAAATACATTACATATTGAAACTTTCTGAGGAACTCAGGGGTTTTTTTAGTGTTTCCTAAAATCCTCTTGACATTGCACTTTAAGTTGTAATCATTTCTCCCTTGTGTGTTTTCTTCCAGATGATTATGGTGGCTATTTTTTCTGAGACTGGCTTCTTCGATTACTGTGCTGTTAAGGTGAGTGGTCTGTCCCACAGTTAGCCCCTGGTCATGTTGGCAATATGGCTGTACTCAAAATATGAAGGCCATATCGCATTAATCACCTCCATCCTCAGGTTCACCACGGCTCATAACCCATCAGCCGCGTCTGTTATGAGCTGACCAAAGCCCTGCGCGTAACATTATATCTTATAACATATTTCCCTCTGTGGAGCACAGGCACATTTCATTATTTTATGAAACATTTACACGACTCAATCTTAGAGCTTCTACTGTCAGAAAGCTGTAAGATGCCTTTTTTAGATGGTGTCTGCGTGAACCCTGTCTCTGACAAGTTTTCTACTTAGCTTTGGGAAAAAGGGAGACTTCTATAGAAGATGACGCTATAAAAATGCTCTGTACCTGTGCATTCACAAGAAATGTGTTCATTCATACTGTAAGAATTCCCATAATTCACTCACCAGCCAGGTGACTATGGGCCCACAAATGATTTATATTTGAAATTTATGGATGAATATCAAGCTCTTATAGGGCCACAGAATGAAATTAGCTGGAAGAAATCTTCCTGGAACGATGAAAAAGTATATAAATCATGGAGAAAATGGGTTATACATGATGAAAGTCTTTGAAATACATCATTCTTGTCTCAAGGGAACTGGTGTGGAAATCCCAGCCTCTTTCAAATAGTGAACCATGGCCCTTGAAGAATTTAAGCATGTTCTCTGGAAATTACAGTGGTGCCTATTTCTGTCTTTTAGATGACATCGAGCAGTGAATGACATGGACAGAATATTCGTTTTTTTTTTTTCTTCAAATTAGTAGTTAGTAATTAGCCATCTTTTTTCAAAGATTTGGTTCTTTGAATATCTTAATTCATTTTTCCCAATCTGTGATTGGCCAGGATGATAACACTGCACATTACAAATATGTACTTAGTAAGAGATCCGTTTTGGCAAAACTACAGGCTCAGGATGGTAGTGATGAGAACCAGATCACCAAAGCATTTAATGTCTTTTTTGTTTTATTGTTTTTAACTTTGGCACAAATGTTGTTGTTTTGAACATACAATGTCTTTTACAATGTATTATTTCACATCAATCTCTGAATGACTCAACCGTTGTATGAATATATACTATAACTTAAAAAACCTATTTCACTCCAAAATACAGAGCTGACTTAATGAATATTAAAATGACTGTGAACATGAACAGCCATGAATATGAAAACATCATGCCAGAATTGACCCCTTGTCCCGACGACACCCCCTGGCTCGGGTCAGCCGATTGGAGGCTGATATGCTAAACCCTGTGTTTTGTCTGAGTCTGCCTGAAGCAGTGTCCCCGCTGTGTTTTCAGCTTGCTGTGGCTGGTGTGTGTATGCGTTTTAGTTTAATCAGAGATATGTGACATCACAGGTGGGCTCCACCAGCCCCGTGATGCTGCTTGATTAGGATGAGTCCAGACAGCTAGAAAATGTCTCCATAGCGACAGCCTCATACAGCCTATCCACAGCTGGCAGACTGAGCATGGCAGAATATTCTTTAGTTCCACATAAGCAGAAACACAGAGGAGACGGAAGAAAGCAGGACTTAGATTTTAAAGTAAAACATTGCATCACTGGTCAACCATCTGTTTAAAACATCTTTTGCTTAATAGAAAGACTGTAGTTTAAATGTGTGCAGTAATACTGAGGATGCTGGTTAGATAGTGGTACTGTTTCTGATGGGAATGTGAACTGAGTCCAAAAAATATAAAAAAGGTGATGCATGAAATTTACTTGGTTTAAATGTGTACATTATTTCTGCTTTAATAAAAAATACTGCTGATCATTTGGTAATATTGGTAATATTGTTTTTATGAGTAATAAAGGACAATACATACAGAACATTCCTTTTTATTAGTGATAAGCTTCTTTCTCTCTGACTTCACTCTGAGATGTGTGCAATCCCCCGAGCATTTGAGATTCCTCCAAAACATGATTGTGTTTATGGTCACACACGAAAGCACTAATATAATGAGGTGTAAGAAGCTACGTGATAGGATCTTACTCGTAACAAAAACTTCTACATTCGCCAACTTGCCCAGTATGTGTTTGTATGCAGTCGAGTGACTAATTGCTTTAATGGATGTTGTCTCCTCGCAGGCGTATCAGCTGGCTAGAGGAAGAGTATGGCCAATGATCATCATTCTGTGCTTCATCGCTGCCGTCCTCTCTGCCTTCCTGGACAATGTGACCACCATGATGCTCTTCACTCCCGTTACCATCAGGTAGAGCCTTTAATCATATTAAAACACGGTGTGAAAGTCGGAATGGATGACAAAGGTTGTAAGCAAAATTTGGTAGAATAACCTAATGTCATGCTCAAGTAATTTACTGAAATAATGACTCACACAGACGTAAAAGCAACCTTGCCAAAAACCTCTCTGGGATCAGTAAACAACTGGAGTTCTTCATAGAACTGTAGTGAAACTGCATTGTACAACCTGCATGTATAAGCATGAAGTGAAGTGTGTTAGGTTATTTTTTGGGGGGGATAGTTTTAGACTTAAATAAAAAAATATATACAGTTTAATGAACCAACAACACAGGATGACATTTAGCCCAAAACCTAAAAAGAGTATTAGTATTGTGAATGGCCAATGTGGAACTGTGTAAAACGTAGACCACATTCCTCATAATATACTTTAACTTCTATTATATTCCTCATAATGTACTTGAGTAGAAGTTAAAGTATCGCTATTAAATACTCTGAAAAGTACATTACTTTCATTTACATGTAACCGACTAAATAAAACTTTAATAACACTTGAACTTGGCTTAATAACCTTGCCATGACCATAAACATATCATGGTTGATGTTGTCTCCTGTCACGAGTTGTCATAACACGTTATGTCGATTAACATGACAGTGTCATGTCAAACTTATGCGTATTTGTCATAACAGATTCTGTAATGTCATGAACCGAAGCAGCATGTGACAAATTGTTATCACATTCATTTTTTTAGTATCTCTTCTGCCCATTACTAGTAATGGTATTAACGGGATTATGTCCAATGATATTAATTGGACATAATCTCTTATAACCACTTATGACCCCATATGTCATCAGCCATGGTCATGGTCATGTCCATTATTTAGCACAGTTTAAGTGTAGTGTTACTGTTAACTTCTTAGTCCCTACTCTACCCCCATCTAGTTGCTACCCTCTTTGTTTCTCTGTCTCTCCCCTGCTCCTCCTCCTCTTCTTTCCCTCCTCCTGACTCCTTTGGGGATATAAAATGGCGCTCCATGGATTAAATGCTCTTTGAGTAAGATTAGGAGTGTTAGTTAACACTAGTGTCTATGCAGAAGGGGGAAAGCCCTGCTGTGGGTGAGTCTCTCATTGAATTTGAGGGTTATCTGAGGTAACACAGAGTAATGCCTGCTCTCTATAAAGCTCCCTGCCTCATCACTCTTTTCAGCTCCATTTCAGCCTATTTCCTCTCCCCAAGCCTCCTCTATTACAGGGAAATGCCAGAGTGGCAAACTGGGCAGTATGATGGATCATTCCTACCGTATGTGCTTGTGTGCGATAGTGTTACGTTTTTGGGGGAGTAGGCTATTTCTATATGTGCATCCTTTGATGAATTGCACTAGTTTGCCTTTATAATACAAGCATAAATAAGGCTGTTTGTTTACCGATGTGCTATAGTGTGCACTTGATTTACATAAGTATGACCGTTCTTTTCCTAGAGTTATTATTTTGCTCCACAATTTAAATGTAATTATATGAAAGTGACAATCTGAACACACCACAGCACACAGTGTGAACAACACGAAATACTTCCTCTGCATTTAACCCATTCACCAAGTGAAGCAGGGGGCAGCTACGAACACAGCGCCTGGGGAGCAGTGTATGGGGACGATACCTTGCTCAGGGTACATCAGCGGTGCCTAGTAGTCTTGGGAATCGAACCCGGACTTTCTGATCACAGGGCGAATGCCTTAACCACTAGGCCACCAGCTGCCCAATTAGATGACCAATTAGATAAGTACTAGAGCTGTAACGGTACATGTATTCGTACCGAACCGTCATGGTACAGTTCACAGTACATGTTCAGTACATGATGTCTTTCGAAGAATACATGGTACGATGGAGAAGACGTGATTGAAGTAATACAGAATCACAGAGCAACCAAAAAGCAAAAGTAAATCATAAACCTGAGTCGTAGTATGGTGCAATAGTGCCACCTACTGGCATAACATTTCTGCTGCTTTACACATACATGAGAATATAAGCAAGAGTGTGTGTATACTGGTTAATACACTGCTGTTTATTTAAAATAAACAAAAACAAACCAAGCCTCATTCTTTAGAACTTTTTGTTGCTTAACTTTGCTGTATTGTAAATCATACCGAACCTTGACCCCAAAACCAAGGTACGTACCGAACCATGACATCTGTGTACCGTTACACCCCTAATAAGTACTGAAACTTGATTTACATTTTGTACAGCCAACATATATATATTCCCAAAGTATAGGTAAATAATGCCAAAGATTGTTCTTGTTCCCATAAAACAAGTCTGCACACATCATTGTAACTTTTCATGAAGTTAAATAAAAATCTCCCCAAAAAATCCTACTTCCTATTCCAACTTTGCCCCTAAAGGTGGTATTGCATTCATTGTAGAATCTGCAATTTTTAGTTTAACATTCATGATTTAGTATCTGCTTCCCAACATAGCTGGAAGAATTTTCATTTGAGACCAAAGACAGAAGACACAGTGACAGCTCAATAAGTGAACAGACACCAATTGACATACAGACAGAATAGAAAATAAACTGACAAGTAGTCTTGTTGCATCAAATGACAAGGTACAGCTACTTGACAGAGATTGAGCATCTTTATAGTTTCAGAAAATTTACTATTCAGGAAACGAGAAGTACTTGTTTTGTGTCATTTTCCTGCAGGCAGAGATGATAAGAGGGATTCTGAAGGGTCCTTGGTGACTTTGATATTTTGTTTCTACCAATAATGCAATTCAGTTCACATTTTCTTAGATTCGGTGGGAATTATTAATAAAGGAATCAATAAAACACCACTGGCTTGTTCAATAAGATAACACAAAGCGCCGGCATGCAAATCCACTGAACGAGAGTTGGTTATAGTCTGGAGGGTGACAGTCCAGCAGACAAGAAGTTAAGTCCTTAGGAAGTCGGGATCTCTAATTGTCTGGGTGAGCATCCAGTTAATACCAGCAGAGAGCAGGATCACAGCTATAAACGAAACACCTACAGCAACACACACACAGACAGATGAAACCAGCTGGTTACCCCGAGGGTGAATGGACAATGAACACACAGGTTGAAATGGGCTTAAATAGTACAGAGTGATGAAATCCAGGTGAGGCTGATCAATAGGAGAAACCAAAATGGGAGGAAAAGTTTGGGGGGGAATGAAAACCCAAACCGAGTAATGTGGAGATGGCGGGGGATGGGGGACATGCCACCTGGGAGCTGGCAATGACAACTCCATGCAAAATTGTAGGGCGTTAGATATGTACAGTTTTCCCACAAAAAACTTTCATGCTTTATGAATTATGTTAACAGGGTCTATATCCCACATTTTTCTTTGTTTTTGTCCATGTTTGTGTGGTTAACTGCACCTAAAACAGTGAGGTCTTTTTTCAACCTCCCGTTATCTCTTAGAAATAAGCAGGCTGTTTTTGTTTCTGTACTGGTTTTACAGTCCTGTGCACCACAGAAATTGACGTGTGAAGCTATTTATTTGCACAGTATCCAACTATTTGTTTGCAAGTGCTACTATTAGAACAAATATATAAAAATAAAGAATACATTGCAATTTGATCTGTGGGTTTGTAGCTTAACCATTACTAAATCTCTCCTCGAGGAAGTCCATTATGTACAATTACCATCCAAAAGATACTTCAGCCAATCAGTCCTTTATTAAAGTAAATCAGCTACAGGTAATGTTATGTAACAAATCTGTGTAATGACTGGCTTCTAACTGAATAGGAATACTAGTCTTTTAACTAATATGTTGATAAAAAAAAGAAGATATGTCCCACATGTCTGGATTCTTTGGGGCACTTCCGTATTACATTTGCTTCAAACCAACCAAGACAGCCATACTAAGTAAAAAATAAAAAAATAAATAAAGCTTAAGTTGGTGTCCAAGTTGCATTCAAATTTGAGTAACCGAACTTCCAACAGAAAGTGAACATCAAAAATGTTTCATTCTTTTAACTTATTTTATATCTAATGAACTCTTTAGGCAGACCTTTTTAACTTTCAATGTTAAAACACCATTTTCTTAATGCTAAACATGTTTTCAACTTTAAAGCGAGGGAAATTTAGCTTTCCATAACATTAGCTCTTCAACTATTTTGCCACAGAGTAAAATGCCTTGCTCTTCTTAGTAAAGCTTCAGCATCAGAAATTCATCACGCTGTTACCTGTCTCCAGTAGCATTCAACGCTTAAGACTTTTTTGTGTGTGGGCAGGTTATGTGAGGTGCTGAATCTGGACCCCAGGCATGTCCTGATTGCTGAGGTAATCTTCACCAATATCGGAGGAGCCGCCACTGCAGTTGGAGATCCCCCCAATGTCATCATTGTGTCCAACCAGGACCTTCGCAAAAAAGTAAGCTCATTTTTTCCCGTTCATTAATATTGCATTCATTCCAAATGCAGGTGGACGGGGAGAATAATGTCAGTTTTATCTGGGTCTCTCTTTGGGATTGCTCATTTAAGGAACAACTTCTATTGTACTAATTATCTCAGTAGACTTTAAAATATGAATGTTTTTGGTACACGCAAACATACTCACACATACACACACACACACACATACGAAACGAAACATGTTTTTGTTATTGTGGTGGATTTGCCTCGCTTTTTTGCTCTCTACACGGAGCTGACAGAGTCACACACCTCTTATCGTTCATCATACACATATACGTCATAGCAGCAATGTGGTTACACACGCACACACACGCCTACACCTTTAATATCCAGGAAAAGAGTGGGTGGAATGGTAAAATGAAGTTTTGCAGCACTTAGGGACAGCTAGCATTAACTTCCTGTGAGTATAAGGAAAAAGCAGCTGGGGAAGGGCCAATGACTCCCTCACTGCTTTTCACTCCTTCACTCTTTATTGTATGGCTGTACAGCTGGAATTGCTCTGCTCACAAGAATAACGCAGGTCTATTACTTAGGCATGCACCGATCATTAATTTTTATGGCTGTTCATGATTCACATGTCTTTACAGCCAAACTGTCTGATGTCTTAAGCACATTTCCAGTACTTTCTGTTAGCCAGTGTTGCAATATTTATATTAATAAATGACATGATTTAATACATTTATTATATTTATAAATTACATGTTTGTTCTTTAACAGGTTGAACTACCACTTTAATTCCTAAATGAAAAACCAGCTGAATTTTAAATAATAGGACTCAAATAAGTGCTCCATCAAACATTCTTTTGTGTAATTGTGGTATGATGTGATATTTTGTGCACTCACATGTTATTTAATTAATTAAATTGAAACACAAGTCAGCCAAAACCACATAAAATTCTTGTCTTGCCAGTCGTGGAGCTTTTAAATGCCTTGCCCTGCTTTCGAAAATCAAGAGCCGAGTGGGACTTCTACAATAGGGATTCAGGTTTTCTCTTCAAGCTGAATGGAACTTAACTTTTTTTATGTATATGTAACTAATGCTGTAGTTTGGGGTCATATGTATAATCTTTAATTTTCTTAGAGCTAGTATAAGTAGTTTCAGTCAGATATTGAATTGCAAATATGAAATAAAGAACCAGTATTTAATTAATAGTGATAATAGCAGAAGGCATAACTTCTACAAATAGCTTAACGACAAATGAGTCAGCACAATCCTAGTCAGCTGGAGACGCCGTTAATCTTTTGGGGGAAGTGTGCTGCAGTGTCTACATACATACTACACTACACACACACAAAATAGGGCACGGATAGGAAAATGTGATAGTTGAGTGAACTGTAGGGAATAGTTTGGAGAAATATATATATATATTAGAGCTGGGCCGATAACGGCTTTAACGCGCAAGATTCTTATCGCGCGATAAAAAATATCTAATTTTTTTTTAACGCCGATATTTTTTTTATTGCGCGATAAGAATCTCGCGCGTTAAAGCCGTTATCGGCACAAGTCTAATATATATCTATATTTCTCCA
>JBBPDH010000104.1:13132015-13151272 GCA_037974565.1 Clupeocharax schoutedeni
TCAAATCCTGGCCTTAATAAAAGAAGCAGTAATACTATACCAAGTACTCTGTGCAATGTTTCTTCCTTATTCTATTAAAATTAGGATTTTTGTATTTGTGTTAAGGTACGCAAAATGTATCCAGAGATTTTTGAAAGCATTATTTTTTGCTTACTGGTTAAGAAAAAAAGACTTGGTGAGTATCGTATTTGTATCGGATTGGCAAATATCCAAATTTAGAATATCGGTATCGGACATAAAAAAGTGGTATCTGGACATCCCTAGTTGTGACCTTCTTCAGGTATTCGCAGTCTCAAGTTGCTGTGATGAAACAGTAAACAAAAGCATGTGAAACATACAGCTGATTCAAAGCCAGTTGAAAATTTATGAAGACATAAACCAAGCTAGTGTTCACTTGTGCCAGACCAGTTAAGACAACAGAAGTTCATAGAGTTCATATCGGACAGCTACATGCAGAGCTGTCAAAAGAAAACAATACTAGCAAAACATGACATGTAATAATGCAGGACGTTTCTGGATCATTTGTATCTTACTTTTTGATGACTTTATGTACAAATGTTTCATACTGTTTCATACCAATATAACCTATGCTATATGGACCAAAAAACTGGGACCATTACACCAACAGTGAGTTTAATGACATTGCATTGAAATACATAGATGTTAATATGGAGTTGGTCCCCCTTTGCACAAGATTTTGGAGTGTTTTGGTGGGAATTTATGCTCAGTCATTCTGTACAGTAGGTCAGGAACTGATTTTAGATGGGATAGCCTGGGTTGCAATCTCCACTCCAGTTAATTCCATTGGTGTTGGGTGGGGTTGAGGTCAGGGCTCTGCATGGGCCAGTCAAGTTCTTCCACACCAAACTAATCCAACCATGTCTTAATGAAGCTTGCTTTGTGAACTAGGACACAGTCATGTTGGAATTGAAAAGGTTCTTCCTCAAACTGTGTCCACAAAGATGGAAGTGTGGTGTTGTCCAAAAAGTCTTTGTATGCTTTCACCGGAAGTAAGGCGGTGAGCCCAAACCCTGAAAAACAGGCGTGTCCCAAAACATTTGACCATATAGTGTATTGGGGCATTGTACCTAATTTGCAGACCACAGACAATGACACAACAACTTTTGTAAAAAAAAAGGTTTGCGTTTGGGATTTGGGTCTGGCATTTGGTGTTGGGGTTATAGAAAACATCCTGTTGGAGGCCTTGCATTTTTTACCTTCTTTCCAAAGCTTCAATTTCAAAACACTGCCATGTAAAGCATTGTTTAGATGCCAAAAATGCAAAGATTGCCGTAATTGCAGAAAATATCATCCTCCAAAAATGTAGCTTAAAAGACATACATTTCTTCCCACTGGAGTAAGTGAACATGGAATGAAAAAATAACATTATTAATTAGTAACAGAACATTCTAATTAATATTTCTCTTCTGGAATAACATTTTTGGTCTACCTTTTGTTCATAGCAAAATGCTGTTCATGTGTTGAGTGTTCGCTTGAAGAGACTTTTGAAGATGTTTAAGAAAAGGCATGAGGAAAAAAACGACATACTGTGGGATGTCATTTAAGCAAGCTGGCAATGTCAGTTTGACATTTCATCAGTCTGAGGCTTTCAGCCAGCAGTGGGAGTGATGCTGATCGTTATTTGAGAGAAGTGTTTAAGCAGCATGGATGAGAACACAAATGGGTTTAACAGGGTGCATTTGGAGGCTGTACCTATTACTTACTAACTAACACAGGTACATGGTAATGCAGCTCAAGCCCTCTGTATGGCCTACTGCTACAATTATCTATGATCTTTAGCTTTCGTTTTTTCTTTGCTTTATGCCTGTATGCCTGTAATGGTGGTTAAATTAGTCACTGCTTTGCCTCCAAGCAGCATTTGCGTCACATTTTCATTTTCATCTAAGCCACAAATGTTGGCGACAAGATTAACGGTGTAAGAAGAGCTATGTCCACTGACATCACATCTGTCATCCTGATAACATGCTCGTTATATCTGCATATATGTTGTCATGGCATAAACTGTGCTCTCTCTATGGTTTCCTAACGATCAGGCTTCAGGTTTAGATCATTTTTTTAGATTTTAGATTTAGTATTGAGTGTCAGTAGTTAAGGCTTTAGTGCAGGAACCTTAAAGTTGTGGCCCACAACACAGCTTCGCATGGCCCGTCATGATTTAGCCATATATGGATCTTGCTAATTCTTTTTTCCCCTGTATTTTATGGCTAATTATTATTATGGCTGAGGTACCCTGAGCAAAGTACCGTCCCCACACACTGCTCCCCGGGCACTGTGTTCATAGCTGCCCCCTGCTGTACTTGGTGAATGGGTAAAATGCAGAGGTTGAAATGTTGCAGAGGTTGAAACAAATAGTCACTTTCACTTTCACTTTCACTAAAATAAAAAGAGACTAAGTGGGAATGGCAGGTCTGCATACAGGTGCACTTTGTAGTTTAACACTGTAATCTGTTACTTGCATCATTTGTTAGCCCTCTATACCTTTTTCATTATTAATGGTCAGAACAGGACGAGTTTCAAATTTCAAGTTCACTGTCATACAGATAACAATAGAATGTCATTACCAGTGTAACATTCTTGGACTCAGACGTCCCTCAAGGTTGTGCAGGTTCATAAAGTGTCTGGCCAGTGTATTAATGTACTATGTAATTAAAATTCACACTTGGAAATAAAGTATGGGAGACATTTTCATATTTTAATTTTAGTTGACCCATAGGTACTTTG
Organism: Clupeocharax schoutedeni; assembly: GCA_037974565.1. NCBI lineage: Eukaryota > Metazoa > Chordata > Actinopteri > Characiformes > Alestidae > Clupeocharax > Clupeocharax schoutedeni. The sequence continues at coordinate 13,134,758 of JBBPDH010000104.1, forward strand.
AGTTTGAGGCCTCTGCTTTAGAGTTTGTGTTTGAAAGTCTCTTTGTGGTGGAAGTGTGTGTTTGACACATGCTGGGTGTTTATTATGCTGTGTGTGGGTTAGATGGAGTGAGGCTCTAATTGAGAGGTACTGTTTGCTGTGATTCCTGCTGATTGAAGGATGTACACGAGTGGAGTGCTTGAGTTTAGGTTGCAGTGCTGGGTCAGTCTCACTGATTGAATGAGAGATAAAGACAAGGAGAAATGCAGGATAAGTATTAGGTGATGTCTCAGTTTCCCACTTCACCCTAAATGTAGCCAAGACATGTTTAAAGTCCCAGAGACTTTAGTGAGATTGAAACCAAGTGCTGAACCAGCATAAATCACTGACGTTAAATTTGCACTAATCTTCCTGGCCATCAGGCCAATGCAAGAAAATCGATCTGGTTGAGCATCGATCCAACATTGATTCAGCAGCACTCACTAATGACTGATTAAGTGTTTATTGAATTTCAGTACTGCTGCTGATTTAATGTTACAACAGTCTTCAATATTCAACATTAAAAAAATAGCGATTACAAAACATAACACATCCATGTTAGACATTTTTCAGGTGCTCTGGGTGCAACATATGGCAGTAGAGATGACATGTTGGAAGACTGACTCAAATAATGTTGGTAGTATTTGTGATTGACAGCACAGGGTCACGCTGTGTGAACGAGATGCAAAGAATGGGATAGTGGGCAAACCAAGTGCTGTGCATATAGAAGATTGGGGGGTTGATCCCAATCTAGACAGCACTTGCAAGTAGGAGTGAAAGTCATTGAGTAAATCTTTAAACACTGCTCTCATATATTGCTATAAGTTGCTCTGATTTAGATTTTTCGAGTTTCCAGTACATTTCTAAAAATGCAAGTAATGTATATTATATTTTGCATACATTAAGTGGCATAGCAAAACAGTAGTAGCAGACATTTGGTCATTATGCATTGTAACAGTATCATTCAGAGTCTGTTTGAGACAACTTAGGCTAGCTTTTACTTAACCTAAAACTAGCATTTGTTATTTTGTCTTGCTATTTAGTAGTAGTGCAGCATGACCTCCCTCTGCCTCATCAGTTTGATACAATTTACAGATTTACAGATTTCCCTTTTTGTGGTTTTGTCCTTTTGTATTAGTCAGTGATCCAGGAAAGAACAGCTTGCCCTTAAGTAGAGCTTTTGAGAAGATATTATTTCTTATTTTTCTAGTCTTTAAACTGGGCAGTCTTGCAAATAGACATGCATTCAAATGTAGACATGCATTCAATTTTTTAAATTTTTGCCAGAGTGTCCATTGAGGAAAGTGTGTACAGTGGTTAAGGGATGCAGCTGCATTATGTTAGGTAGTGGGAAATAAACTTAATTACTTGTTAACTCCATTATCCTCAAAGCTCCAGTGTGTAACTAAATGAGCAAAACTTCAGACACCAAATGAGTTGGCTGATTACAATTGCGTAAATTAAATTTTGTTTCAAAGCAGCATCTATAAACCATTACAGATGCGTGGTGAGATATATTGGCAAATGATATGATCTCAGATTTAATTGATACATCTTATATTTCTCATTTTGAGAATGCTGAAAACACGTAGTTAATGTCTAGAAATAAATTAAATAGTTCTACAAGTAGCTTACAACAATCTCAAAATGAAAAATATTAGACATACCTGCTGGATTGAAGATAATAACACTTACTATGATATCAGTGTTTGTACTGAACGTATTCATTAGCTTGTTGAACATACTTTATGTGGAGCTCATTTCCCTTGATGTAAAAAACTTTGAACACAACTTTTTGTCTGATGTGCTGCTTGCGTCTTGCAGGTTGGATTGCTATCTTGGGGGCTCTGTGGTTGCTGATCCTGGCTGACATTCAGGACTTTGAGATCATCCTGCACCGAGTGGAGTGGGCAACACTGCTCTTCTTTGCCGCTCTGTTTGTTCTCATGGAGGTAGAAAAATGTCGGAAACACACACACACACACACACACACACACACACACACACACACACATAAACACCCCCCCCCACACACACGACTGCATATTCATTGTCAATAGTTGGCAGATTCACTGCCTTCTTTTGCAGTTAGAGTTTTATAGTGTTGCTCTTAAGACTACATGACACCTACATAAACCTTATATGACAACTGATATAAACCTGACATAAAATACTTTTCTATTACTGAGAAAAATATTATATCAGAATAAAACTATTATTTTACCAGTTTCATGTTCATTGAATGTCGTCCTTGAAATGAAGAGCAAGCAATCACTGAAAATATTTTAGTGCTTTAAACAGCTGAAGGGTTGAGTGCTTATTATTATTCCCAAGATAATACTGTCATTAATATTTTTCCCTCTCAAAAATCCATTCAATTATTTGTTAATGTATGCAGTTTATTGCCTAACAACAATGGAACTGTGCTTATTGGGCTTATTTGTATCAACTTGTGATGGGCAGTGTACTCACACATCCAATTAGCATATTGTTCCTGAACATTTCTCAGTGTGACGCCTGATCTCTAGGCTCCTACTGTTTTGTGATACTAATTATGCTATATGTGTACATTTGCATTATTGGGAATATCTTAATGTATTACTGCATAACCCATAAGACAGAGAGGAAGAACACAGGAGTCAGCAGCAGAAGTGCTTGCCTGGCTGTTTGTACTTGGTGTTCTAATCCTTTGTTTAGAAGAACAGGACAGCAGAGGGGAAACTCCACCCTGGGGCCTGGCTGGCAGCTTAGCACAGCTCCAGCTATTTACTCTCTGCATAAGAGCTAACACACACAAACACTGTCCCCACCATTGTGTTCCTGGAACTGAGGCATTTCAAAATTGAACACTTGAGCAGTGTTTAGTGGATGGAAATTTGGGGCAGTGCAGTCATCTTTTGTGTTGTCTTTCCTTTTTTTCACTCTACAGAGTCTAATAAATTGCGCCTGGTTTTTTTTTCTGTGTGTTTCAAAGGCTTTGGCTCAGTTGCAGCTCATTGACTACATTGGGGAGCAGACAGCATTGTTAATTAAAGTGAGTCTATTCAAGAAAACCTACAATTAAATGTCTTTGTCAAAACTAAAACATTGTCTTTCAGAAATGGTAACCTTATCATTAAAAGTTAAAAACCATAAAGTGAGTGTTTGTGTGTGTGTGTGTGTGTGTGTGTGTGTGTGTGTTTTGTCTGATTGTAAAAACGTAGAGCTGCGATTTCAAACCTTTCCAACAACATAATGAACTACAAAAGCCTTCGATTAGATTTATCCTATCCTGTCTGATCTAATCATGCAAACCTGTTCGATAACATAAGGTGGATTCTTGCTTGTGTTTAGTCTTTAAGAGATCTTATGGTTACTTGGCTTCACTGGACTAAACCGCTTCCCTGTAGTGCCAGATACTACTATAGTGCCACTACTGTGCTGTTTAAATAGTTTTGATTTATGCATGATTTTCTTGGGAGATTCTGCTTCACTTAAATCATTCCTTTTTAAAGACCCCGTTTTAACCATTTATAACATAAAACACAAAACGTACATTTCTCATATTAAAAATGAGTTGTCTACATTGGGGCCATTTTTTGCTATGAAAAAGAAAAGCCTTAGCGGTGCAGCACGGTCCACAAGTTGGAAAACACTGGCTTTGAATGTAAAGTAGCATTTCATTTCTATTGCTTATTACACTGGAATTTGCATAATACTGATTTGTATAATAGTTGCGTGATTGTGAATGACACCAGTTTGAATAGTATCAGTTTCATTCAAACCAAATTAAGGGAAAGTAGGTCCTTGACTGGCTGAGACAGTAGTTATTCTCCATCTTCATGCTTGATCGCTGTCTTTAGTTTGGTTTAGCGGGGTCGTATTACAGTCACAGAGATTTTGCTCAGTCGTTGCAGCGGCCGGCTGGAGATCACACTCTGATGGAGCCGTCAGCATGTGTTTGGTATGGGAGCCTTTTACACTCACAGTAATTACTCATGACAGGTGCTGCTGGTGAGCACATCCACACACACTCCGCCCACACCGAGACTAGACAGAGAGAGAGAGAGCGAGAGAGAGCTAGAGAGCGAAATGAATTATGTGAAAAACAAAAGGGCAGAAATAATAAAAAGCGGGAGAGCATGAATCTATATTGTTTCAGAGGGAAGAATATGTTCAGATGTTGGATGGAAAGACAGGGGCACAGGACTTGTGAGAGTGTATGCATGTGTGTGTGTGTGTGTGTGTGTGTGTGTGTGTGTGTGTGTGCGCGCGCGATTGTTACGCCATAACAGTCTGTGAATGCAATGATAATGAATGCAGTGTGTCTGTGTCATGAATACGCAGCCTGTTAGACCTCCCACCTAACTGCTGGCATCCACAGGCCAGTGAGGAGAGAGGGTGACACACACAGAGAGAGGCGTGTGTGTATGTGTGTGTTTGTGTGAGTATGTGTTTACCCAAAGTGGAGTGTTTGGTAGTAACATGTTTGTGTTGTTATCTCCTCTGCCAGGCTGTGCCAGAGGCAGAGCGGCTGGCCATCGCCATCATCCTGGTCATGTGGGTCTCAGCCTTGGCCTCTTCTCTCATAGACAATATCCCCTTCACCGCCACTATGGTAAAAACTCCCACACATACACATTTGTTTTTATAGGTTGTCAGGTCATGGGGTAATACATTTGAATAATGGAACACTCATGAAAGTTACTTTCTTCTGCCTAGAATAAACTAACCATTGTTGTTGCATGTCACCTTATGGTTAGTGGAATACAGGCAAAAATAGATTTCAGACTAAGGAAGTTGGATGTTTAGAATAAAGAGTTGTATAAATAGTGCATAAGTACATGCTTATATAAACGTGTAATTCAACCAGGTGGCCCCTGGTTGAATTACATGTTTATTTAAGTATACATTTTCCACGGGCAACACACTTCTGTGGATTTCCATGCAATATTCATGTTGATTTACTAAATTCATTGTATTGAGATAACATAAAACATAAAATGGCCTATGCAAAAGTTAGGGTACGTTTAATATTTTGTGTTTTAATGTATGATGAATGCAGCGTTAAATAAATATATTCTTTTGTGTTCCCAGTATAAAATCAGCAAAAAAATGATTGTGGGTGCTCAGTCATTGGAAACAAATAATCTTACACATTTATGCAGCACGTAGTTCTGAACCAACAGCCTCATTCATAATATTTGTAATAGTGTGTGTAAGAATAATTTTAATAAGCATGAGCCCAACCTTAACCTCAGCAACTGAAAAGATTCTTTCTTGCTGCTATATATTGGTTTGGTGTTTCTCTGGTTTCGATATATAGTGAGGACATTTAACACGCTGAAACAATCAAAGAGGGAAAAAAAGCAAATGCAAGGATAGCTATAATATACTCATGAAACTTTTTAACTCATCATATATAAAAGTTGGCCCCAAAAAAATGTGTGAAAATAAAATTAAATAAAAACTGGATAATGAATCATGTTCACATTTACCGGTTAATTATCCATTACTGAGAGCTACTACAAATGACTATCATCTCGCTGCTAATCAAACAGCAGGCCATCATAAACCCTTTTGGAAGGGATTTATACAGTATACTGCAGCCAGAATTTGAATACAGCTCAATACTAAATGCTGATGCTTTTCAAAGTTAGAATACACCCTTGTATCATTGCCCGTCGCCACAACCAGAAGGAGAGTGTTTTGTGCATGAAGTTTGTGATTGTTTTCTTTTTTGCTGGTGAATACTAAATGGTGGGTCTCTTATCCATGTAAAGTGGTGGCCACTGCATTGTGTGTGATTGAGTGGCGAACCAGAGAGAGTGACTGGTCAGTCAGGTTTGACTTGGCCTGTAGTGTGAGTTCCCAATACTGTTGGCTGAAATGAAGAGTGGCATGGAGCAGACGAGCTGACCTGCTGCCAACACTGCGTGGCCAAATGAACAGCATGACACGATCCACTGCAGCTGCCCTAACTGGGCTGCCCACATAAAGCTAGCCTGTGAAACTCCAACAATAACACCATTAGGTTTCTAAAGAATGGTTAGAGCCTTGGACTGGGCAGTCAATCAGCAAAACTGACAATAGCTTTCAGAAATCACCAGAGTAATGCCTGGTTTTGTTTGAAATACCTTCTTGTGTCTGGTGAACTTTTGTAAATCAGAGTTACTGATAGGTTCGTTAGAGCATTAGACAGTTTTAAATAGGCTAAAAATTCAGTGAGTTTGTCCTCAAACTAGACCTTAAGTTCAGTGGATATGTATTATTCCTTAGACTAGGTCTTCAATTATGTGAAATAATAATATTATTCCTTGAACTAGGTCTAAAGTTCTGGGAGTTCAATGTAATATTAATCTAGGCTTAAATTTCAATTAAATTCAGTTAAATTTCCTTTTCTGAAACAAAGCTAGCTTAAAGTTCAGTAAATTAAATTTGTTACTTGGCCTAAAGTATCCTAAAGAGTTTATACTAGACCTAAAGATTAGTAAATTAAGTTTATTTTCTTGAAACCAGGCCTAATATTTTTTCTGCTAGTCTAAGTCTAAGTGTCTTACTTCAAACTGGGCCTAAAAATTTCATCTTAAAAAACAGCTTTTAATTTCATATTGTCTTAGATGTTGGGGAAATCATTCCATTGTCCCTTCTAATTTGTTCTTGTTTTTAAATGATGAGACGAAATCTAATCTCAGATTTACAGTATAAATATTTTACATAATTAAAAAATGCTGGGGCAGGAAGCCATTCCTTCCTGCCCCAGCATCATTTTAAGCTTAATGAATGTATTTTTGTTGTTGGATGATGTCACGGCTTAGAGGCGTGCCACGAGCAGGTTTTTGTTTTGTTCTGTTCCTCATGTTTCCCTGTAGTGTTGTACTATTATTTTGACGGACGTCTTTGGTTTCCTGTCTGTGTCACGTGTCTTGTGTTTTGTAGTCCGTTTGTAGTCCTGTTGTATCACGTCTGTTTCCCCTCACCTGTTCCCTGTTTGTTTCCCTCAGGTGTATCTCGTTTTCCGTAGTCCTGTCTGGGTATTTAAGTTCTGCTTGTGTCTCCTCATGTTGTCGGTCATTTTCCTCATGTCCTTACGTTGTATGTTCCCGAACTTCAATAAAACCCCTGAAATGGATTCGTGTTATACTGCCTGTTTCCATCACCGAGGCAGTTCGTGGTCCTCGGGTTTTTGCCATCCCCTGGACTGCGACAGATGATGTTGATCTCTGCATGTATTTTAAGTTTTACAAGAAAAGTTAAAAAGTACTGAGGGGGCTATGGAGGGAGCAGTACATCTGGTTTTGAAAGGAAAATAGAAAGGTAAAGGAAAGAAAAGTCTATAGATTATTGGTCTAACTCTTACACAGATGTGGCTTATCTGTAGAGTACACAGACATTGTTCTTAACAGTCGCTTCTTCACCATTTCCTCATACCTCTCTGTTTTATTAGATATTTTTTCTCCTCACATCCTATTTTTTGGTCTAATGGGAGACAGAGACACATGGAGCAAAACAGCATTGGATATTTAGAGTACAGCTTGGGTGGTAATGGATCATATCGATTTTGCAGGCTCTCATCAAGCTCAAAAAGAATAACTCCCATTTGTTACCCGCACGCTCTCTTTCTCTCGCTCTGTTTGGGGGTTCGCTTCAGTGGTCTGACACATCAGAAAGTGTGTTTGGATTGAATATGTGATGTCTAGTTAGACTCACAATCAGTGTGTATACAGTACTGTGGGCGCAATTACTTCCTGTTGTGTGACAACACATAATAATACAGAGAGTTTAATTTAATCCTATTTCCCTGTTCGTTCTTGGTTATTCAGGCAGAAAAGACCTCAGGAGCAAAACTATATCAGGGAGCTTTTTCAAAATTCTATAGTGAACAGACTTGTGGTCAACTCATACTAATGTCACTGATTTACATCAGCCAAGCAAAGGTTTTAATGTCAAACCTCTAAATACCAACACTGACAACAGTGACAACAGTCTAGACGTACTTATACTAATATATAAACTTACTTATACTAATATGATTTCTCAGTGCTATTGTCATATTTTATTTTGATTTGTAAGAAATGTGAGGCAACATCGCAAAAAATTCCATAGCTTTTTATAGTATTTGTGTCCCAAGGTACTATTTGGGCATCCAAACATATAAATAGGAATAACCCTCACATTTTAGTCACCTTTTTAGGGCCGGCTATAAGGAAACGTTTTTTTAAATAATAGTTTAACTTATAGAAATGTCATTTTAAAACATGACATTCACTCAGTATATCCAGTCCATTTTTGTACATTACGTTGCAAACGCCTTTGGAATTCATTATTTTGTGAGAGCATGAAAACCAGCACATTCATATATTACCACCAATTCTGCCTGCAGTTTAATTCTAAGGCATCAGTTCTAAGGTTCTAATTTAATTCTAAGGTTACCTTAATAATATATAATGGTTTGATAATGGTCATGTATTATGACTGTATTCCATGCGTAACTATCAAAAAGATGATAGAAAAGACATCAATCTCCAACTCCACGTGCTGATCCATTTTACAATGCACATGTACATGCACTCATGCCAAATACTGTACCCCAACAGGTTTTAATCAGTTAAAATCAGGCAAAATCTCTTGATGTGTTTGATCATTAGACATAAATCTTTGTGTAATCCAGGATATCTTATCGCCTCCTATATTCTTTGTCTAGTGATGTTCTTGGAAAATTCACTCTGGTTCTGAGTCATCTGCAAGCATCTGTGTTCTTCAGAGGTTTGCAGGCTTGACCATTCTTGCCCCTCTCTTTTCATTCTCCCCTTTCATGTTGGCTAGAAAGAAGTATTGGTGAACTGCTATTATAGAGGCTCAAATCTGTCTCCTTATCTTTTTTCCAGACAATCTCTAATAGACAATGAATGTATAAAGTAAGTTCATGGTGAGGAGGAGATAATTCAAGTTATGAGTGTCTAATAGCCCTGGAGGGGTTTCCGTACCGGTCTGAGGGTGTCCTCAGTGTTTCCAGATGAAATTCGAATGGTTATTTGTGTTCCACAGGAAAGATAAAACTGCTATTTTCTTGTCAGCTCAATTGTAAAGTTGTTCAGGCTCTCGGAGCCCTCCCTTACGCACTAGCTGTGTCACAGCTGAATGAGCTGGATGGCAAATGTAGTAGAAAATGTAATCACAATTGTGCTGTGTAATTTATTCAAGCTCATTGCAGCTGATGCTGCTGAGAGAGCTTTCGCTACGAACGTGCGTTCGGCTACACATCAAACTGCATAAAGACAGGCTAATTTTGAAAGTCTCTTGAAGAATGTGCGATTGTTGAAGCCACAACATGAACCAATAGGTTTAAAACTGGGGTTTCCTGAGCTGTTTGTGAATGTGTATGTGTGTGTGAGAAAAAGACAGAGGCATTGAGAACTCTGTAGCTGAAGCCCCAGGAAAGCGTTTTGTGTATCTCATCATTATGCTCTTAGTCAGTGTGGTGTCACTGCTGGTGACTGCTGAGTCTTTATCCTCCACACCAGACTGCTGTGGACAACCACTAAACCCGTTTACACTTTGTGCTTATTTATTGGCAGAGAAAATCCATTAGCCTCAAAAATCATGCTCAACGACCTTGAGTACATTTCTAGGGACTGCCAGGACAAAATTATAGCTTATGCTGTCCATGTCTGTGGTGCCTATGATTTTCCTGATTTTAAAAACAGAACTTTGTTTGATATGCTATAGTATCAATTATTGCTATATTACCAATATATCTATATATGAAATGTCAGTTGAACAGTTGTAGATATGTTAAGAAAGGTGTAATAAAATCTGTCAGGTATTCACACTCAGGTTAAACGTGAACAAAGATGTGGTCACTCAGTCGCTGATAGGAAGTGATTATTTTTCAACCAATCTAGAAACCAATGAGTGAATCAAGCAGTGCCCCATTGCAAAGATTATAACACAATATTACTCTTTATTCTAGCTTTTTATTTCTATCTTACATATATTAGTAATAGTGAAGTGTATTTGTGGAATGCAACTATAAGAGGATTCGTTGTGTCAGTCCCAAGTCTGGATAAATGCAGAGGGTTGTGTCAGGAAGGGGATCTGATTGTAAAATCTAGGCCAAATCAAACATGTGAATCACAAACAGATTATGTAGTGAGACAGCAAAGGATGGTGGTCTGTAGGATGAAACTGATAATGAGGAAGGTGGAGCAGAGGACCAGGTAGTGGAAACTGAAAAAAGAAGAGTGTTGCGAGGTTTTCAGGGAGGAGTTGAGAAAGGCTCTTGGTGGCCAGGAGATGCTCCCAGATGATTGGACAGATACAGCCAATATGATTAGATGGGTAGGAGGGTACTTGCTGTGTCATCTGGAAGGAGTAAAGTAGATAAGGAGACTTGGTGGTGGAATGAAAAAGTCCAGAAGCATATACAGAGAAAGAAATTAGCTAAGGAGAAGACAGACACTGAGAGGACTGAGGAGAGTAGACAGGTGTACAGGGAGATACAGCGTATGGCGAAGCTAGTGGCGGCAAAGGCCATACAAAGGGTGTATGATGATTGTGTGCTAGGTTGGACAGTAAGGAGGGAGAGATTGATTTGTACAGGTTGGGGAGGCAGAGAGATATAGATGGAAAGGAAATGCTGCAGGTTAGGGTGATTAAGGATAGGGATGGAAATGTACCGACAGGTGCCAATTGTGTGATTGGAATATCAGTATAGCTGATTTAAGTATGCTGGTGGAGAAGTACAGAGAAGGTCAGAGGGAGCTGCATTGTGTCTTTATAGATTTAGAGAAAGCATATGACAGGGTGCCAAAAGAGGAGCTGTGGTATTGCATGAGGAGCTTTGGAGTGGCAGAGAATTATGTTAGAGTGGTGCAGGACATGTATGAGAGCTGTGAGACAGCAGTGAGGTGTGCTGTAGAAGTGACAGGAATTCGAGGTGGAGGTGAGACTGCATCAGGGAGGTGGGTCTGCCTCTTGTTTGCTTTAGTGATGAACAGATGATGTTAGACAGGAGTCTCCATGGACTATGATGTTTGCAGACGACATTGTGATCTGCAGTGAGAGCAGGGCGCAGATAAAGGCTTGAGAGGTGGAGATATGTACTGGAAAAGAGAGGACTGAAGATCAGTTGAAGCAAGACAGAATACATGTGTGTAAACGAGAGGGGCACAAGTAGACCAATGATGTTGCAGGGAGTAGAAGTAATCTACTTCTTTAAGTACTTAGGGTCTACGGTCCAAAGCAACAGAGAGTGGTGAAGAGGTGAAGAAGTGTGTGCTGGTAGGTTGGAACGGGTGAAGAAAAGTGTGATGTGTGATAGAAGGGTTTAAGAATGAAAGGAAAGGTGGACAAGGCGGTGGTGAGACCAGCGATGTTGTATGGTTTGGAGATTGTGCCAATGGGGCAGAACTAGAGGTTGCATAGCTCAAGATGTTCTCTTTGGGAGTGACAAGGCTGGATAGGATCAGAAATGAGTACATCAGAGGGACAGCTCATTTTAGATGCTTTGGAAATAAAGTCAGAGAGGCCAGACTGAGATGGCTTGGACATGTCCCAAGGAGAGACAGTGATTACAGAGGTAGAAGGCTGCTGAGGTTGGAGCCACCAGGCAGGAGGTTGAGAGGAAGACCAAAGAGGAGATTTACGGATGCAGTGAAAAAGGACATGCAGTTAGTTGGTGTGAGGGTAGAGGATGCAGAAGACAGGATGACATGGAGACAGATGACTCGCTGTGGCGACCCCTGAAAGGAAAAGAAACGAGAGAAAGAAGAAGAAGTGGAGTGTATTTGTTGTAGTGTTTATATGTGTTGATAAGGTTTCTAAATATGAAGACAGACAGTTTTAAACCTCTCCAAGTTTTTCTGTATTTCTTCTAATAAAACAATGGACTGCATTGGAGTCATTTAACAGACTTTTCTCAGTTTTAGGTTTTCTCAGTTTTACGTTGATTGATGGGGTCCGCAGTATTAAGATTTAGATAATAGCAGGTCAGCAGTGGTCCTGTGGACATAAAATGGAATGGTGGATGACTGATTAATTATAACATTAGATGGTCTACAATCCGTGATTGTATACCTATTCAGTGTACCTATTTGTACATGGTAGGTGTTTCCAGTAAAGTAGACGGCAAGACTGAGGCAACACAAAGTTTCGCCTATGTGTTCAGCAACACCACCAGACACTGCAAAATCTTCAAAATATTTTAAAACCATTTTTTAAAAGAATTCCTTCCCAACCTCAGCGCACACAGATCATTTCTTTTGCCTCTGTCCTGCTGCGTATGATAAACACACTCTGCATTTAAGCCTCAGTGAGGAACCGCTTTTAACTGTGTCAATATTAGCTGTGTTTCTTGGCTGAGACAGTTGCAGTGAAATTCGGAGCATACATCAGTGGTTGAACCGTATTTTCATCTCCATCCAATTTTCCTGACACTGTTGATTCATGCAGTGTGCCTGTAACTAAGGGAGGAAAAAATAGAAAAATCCAATGTCGCTCTTTATTGATTTCTTTCCCCTGAGCCGTGTGATACAGAAATATGATTCAATCTGTTAACAGGCTTGCCAGGCAAGGTGTTTGAGAGGTAGGACTTAAAGGCTATGCCTTGAAGAAAAGTTCAAATCAGGAATCATAATTCTTTATGGCATTTTGCATGACCTGTGTATCTGCAGTTCTTCAACATTTTGGTTGCTGTGCCTTGTCTCTCAATGGGTTTAATATTTCATTGTCTTTAGTCCCTCCCTGCCCAGAGAGTTTTAATGTCAAGGAGTGCATTTCGAAGAAACCTAGGGTCTTTATTATTATATAATGATGTTTAAAGAAACCAGGGGTCTACTATATATATATATATATATATATATATATATCGTCGCTGTCGGGCGGAAACCTCGTAACTCCACTTTTGGTCTTTTTTCAATCGATACTATTGGTCAGTCTCCACATGGGTCTGTAAAATGTTGAAATTATTAACCAATGAAAAGTGTTGAAAATAGCTTGGGATGTTTAATGACACAGTATTCATTTATTTAGAATATAAATAGTTTTTTTCAGTTTCCTGGAAAACAGCCGTTTTGGACATATGAGGATTTCGCCTGACAACAACGATATTTATTATATATTTTATACTAAACACTAGTATATTTGTCATGCCATTGGAGAAGACCTGGTGAATTCAAAATAAATATTTCATTTTAGTTCCTTTTTATTCAACACAAGCATCAATTTGATTCCATTTAAATTTTCTTGCTAGTCTTACTCTGACTTTACTAAGACTAGCAAGAATAGGGCTACTCTAATTTCACTGTTATGCTCAGTGGCAAGAAGCCCTAATCCATCAAAAACAAACAAAATCAAGAAGTGACATTGGAATAAACCAATTTAGCGAAAGAGTCTCTGTAAAATGACTACATAAAAAATCAGTTATGCCGTTTAAATAGAAAGAACAATGTCTTTTACACACTTCAGATGTTTGTTTAATCTAGAATAGCAAATCAGTAGAAGAAATGTTACTGAAGCATTACAAGAAATTAGCAATTTCTCCTGAGGTGGTTATTTTTCTTGTATTGTGGCCCGGACTGAGGGAAGAGACATGGTCTGCCACTGGTAAACAGCAACTAGATGAAAGCAGAGCAGAGGCCATGTCATGTGGTGTCATGGCTGCAGCACATGCAGGGGTTTAAGGATTTGGTGCTAAGGAGGAAACAGGAAAAGAGACAACAAAAATACAGGAAAAACATAGAGCACCAGGTCACAAAAATGATTCAGACAGGCAAAAGCACTCACAATAACATGGGAATGCAGGGGACACCCTCTCAGGAGCATGAGGCCTGTTGCACAGGACTATGCAAAGCAACCACCCACGGCAACAGGGGTTCGCCTTAGGAACTCACAGGAGGGGCACACAACACATTTAACAGGGAGGCCAATACCCAGTAGGTTCACACAAGGCTCCAAACAATGCAAGACAACGACACAAGGCCCCAGTGCCCTTACCAGAATTCACTATGTTTTCCTATGGTTTATATGCAGTAACCATATTTTTACTGTGGTACCCCATGTACTTTGGTGCTACCCATAGTTTTACTATGTTTTATCCATAGCACCTCATGGTAGCTGTGGTACTACCATAGTTTACATATACATATACCACTTCTTTACCCAAAAAACATGAAAACCATGGTTATTTAAACATAGTAAACCATGGTTAATTTCGGTAAGGGTGGTTAACTTTTAGCCAAAGGGGTAGCATGAGCCAGTCATTAGAAAACTGGAAACTAGGACTAGAAAGAAAACAGACAAGCAAACACACTCACAACATAAGCAGGAAGGGATAAGAGGGGAAACATGCAGGTAGTATTGAGAGTGAACAGACACCAGCATCATGGTAGAGGTGTATTTAAAACCAAACAAAGAAAGTGCAGGTGAGTCCAAATAAGGTCATGGGTTAAACCAAACTGGAGATTCAGAACTCAGGAGAAAGATGTGTGTGTATTTAAGTTCATCATGCTAATTTGGACTGTCCTCCTCTCTCCTTTTGTTGGAGCTTTCGAGATTTCATTTTGCCTGTGTTTACTTTTGATTTTGAATAAAGACCTAAAATGGAAATCTGCACATGTGCCTGCCCTCAGTGACAGTGATAATTCGGTCATACGTGAACACACCACTTCACACGGTGTGAACAGCACAAAATTCTTTCTCTGCATTTAACCCATTCACCAAGTGAAGCAGGGGGCAGCAGGAACACAGCGCCAGGGAGCAGTGTGTGGGACGGTACCTTGCTCAGGGTACCTCAGAGATGCCTAGCGGTCTTGAGAATCGAACCCAGACTTTCTGGTTGCAGGGCAAATGCTCTAACCACTAGGCTATCAGCGTTTGGAGATGGGAAATCGTTACAGATGGACCGACCTGTGAAGGTGCAGCAGCCTGGGAGATAAGCCCCTGGAGTTATGGGGGGTGACCGAGAATGAGGTGAGCTGGACCCAGCAGAGGGGTAGACCGTCAGTGTTTCCGAGGACAAAGATGTGGACCGGGGCTTCCATTTTGGAGCCAGAGTGTATCGTGGACCCCCCTGTCTTGCAGAAGCGTTCCTACTGTGGCTTGCTGAAAGGTCAGGCAGGAAATCCGCAAGTCTGAGATGTAGGAGGCGGGGCAGTTCACGACTCTTGCAACCCCAACATGCTCACCCACTCTCCCTCCTAGGCTTGTGCCCGAATCGCCCCAAGTGGTGAGCCCCTGGCTATCCCCGGTATCAGTGCCCCGGCTATCCCTGGTAGTGGAGCAGCAGAGGCTACTCCAGGTAGCCTAGTAGTGGGGCAGCAAACTCCAGCAGCAGAGCCGCTAACACCTGTAGCAGTGAAGCTAGAGCAGGGCAGCTAGAGCCAAGAGCAAGTTGGAGCTTTCGAGCAGGACCAAAAACCTCAGTAGCTGGGCCACTGCATACTTCACCAATGCCCTGGAGGGGGCCAGGACCCCCTAGCATACTGGAAGCACGCCCGGAGGAGACTTGGACTTGGGGGCCACGGTGTAGCTCCTTGGAGGCGGTTTGATCGCAGAGGGAGCTTGGTCCCGAAAGATGGAGGGGCTCCGTGGAGGGAGCTCGGTCCAGGAGGACAGCTCTTGGTAGGGGGTTCTGTGCACAAGGAACATGGGAAGCTCCCCAGAGGGTGCTCCACCCACAAGGACAATGAGGGGCTCCACCCACAAAGACTTGGACTCCCAAAGGGCCAGCGAGATGCGGCCAGGTGGGGCTCACCACTTCCCTTTGGTGGTTTGGGGTTTATATCTCAGTAAGTGTGGGCGGCCGATAGATGCTGCCAGGGTATATTTCCTGAGCACACATATTGAAAAATATGAATAAAAGAACATTGAAGATCATTTCTCAGAGAGGAAAAGACTTAGACATGAGTGAAGCTGAGGACAAGTTTCAGTGGGCCTGCTGGGATGCAATGTGAACAACTTGAAAGTCTACTGGAATAAACTTAAATAGCAGAAGCTAAAAAATGATTGCAGAAATGTATTCTGCTACTCACTAGATGAATTAAAGGCATCTTGTGAATGAGGACCTTTGTTCAACAAAATTTAAATGTAAGATTTAAAAAAAAAAGATAAACCTTTATGAGTGTGATATAATGCAACAATAGAGTAAAATGAAAACAAGAAAAATGATTATCGCGGATCATTAACCTTTATTCAAATAAGAAATCTTTATTCCAGTCAGTTATATTTGGTGTGGAACTGATTTGCTGCCCATTTAGTCAGCAACCCTCTATTTTTCTATACTAGTATTCACACAGGGTTGAAAGGGATAAAAAAAAATTAACCATTGCTTTATCTGCTGTAAATATGCCACCAGAACACCCCAGAACAGAGGGATTCAAACTGTAAGGGTTGTGGGCAAGATAATAATAATAATAATAATAATAATAATAATAATAATAATAACAACAACAACAACAACAACAACATCATCAATAATAATAATAATAATAATAATAATAATAATAATAATAATAATAA
>JBBPDH010000104.1:13196730-13210371 GCA_037974565.1 Clupeocharax schoutedeni
TTTTTTGGAATCCGGTTTGTACAGTATACATGTTCTATTGTCTTATAATCTGTATTCTTCTTTCCCTTAGGATAAATAAAGTTTTTCTTATCTTATCTCTGTAGAAGCACTGACATGCATTTCCATTAAAGTACTTAAATACCTGGCTTCCAAGAGCAAAATTTGTCAGTAATTTGTAGGAAACAGCAATGGTCAGCAGAACTCTTTCTGCAGATCTATCTTCCTTACAAAGTTTATTTCCAGTCCACAGACACACTTCAGCTAGCTGACTTCATCCTTCTTGAATGCATTGATCAACCATGACAGGTATGGAAGCTTGGAGCTTGGATCAGGAAACTAAGCTCAAAGCAGGTCTCCTGAAGAAGGACTGGTGTTAGAGGACAGACTGGAGCATCCAGCACTTTTCCCTCTATGTGTTGTCAGGGTTGGGTTAGTCTCAATAGAGACAACACCAGTCATTATAGGTCGATGTACTGCAGTCTTGGCATAGTATTAAAAACAAATAAGTGAGGCAGCAGCCAATTCAGTGCATTTCAAGCATGACATAATGCAAACACATGGTTCTGTGTACAAATATTACAGGCCTTATTAAAACTAAATTAGGAAACTTTTAATTCATCTTTGCATGCTCTTTTGGAAAGAAGTTTCACACTCAGTCCATAAAATTCTTGTTTATGTCAGCAGCCATGGGTTTGCTGTAACAGTTTAAGTTCCTATGAATATTTCTTCCATGCTATTGTCTCCTGTTTCCTCATTAAGATCTAGGCTCAGAATGCCTTAAATCCTAGTATGAAATAAAGTAAGTTTTGTAGTTGTATGAGTGAAGAAAGCAAATTTTTCTCTTCTTTGAGTGTATTGAAAGAGGATATATTTTACATGGTCACGTAATGTATTTAAATAAAAAAGAATCATATACACAAAATAGTGACAAATTAATAAATAATTAACAAACAAAATGGCATTCCATCCCTCCGGTAAAATTCAAGTTTAGTAAAGCACGATTTATGCCAAGCATTGAAGCTGTTTGGATGCCTTAAGGTGGCTCAAAACCTCACCAAGACATTTTTTCCTTCAATTGTCTTCTGTCTTTATCTGTGATTCATTATTTTCAATGAAAGGGTAATTATTAGACTGTGGCTAGGGTATAAGCTGTCTATAGCCATTGTGATTAAAAAATCGAAGGCTCCTCTTTTTCATCTTCTTAGAGTTTTTCTTTTGCATAGTTTTTAATTGCATTCGTTGAATTCAATTTTCTGTATGTCTTTGGTCTTTTATCCTTTATTTTATTCATCCAGGTTTAGGTGTGACTGGCACTGGCATTTTCAGCCATTGTTTCCTTATTACTTGTGCTCTTGTTTGCACCCAGCTTCTCCTACATAATATTTCAAACTGTGAATAAAGAGGAGGGTTGGTTTGTTAAGAAATGCACCAAAAAGCAGAATTTTAGGAGCAGAATCAGAACTGTCCAAGCCTTATAGCAGGCTCAATCCTCAGTCGTGCCACACCCATCCGTAGCTGGGAGTTCAAGAAAGCACAACTGACTCCAAGTGTGTTGAGCTGTCCAGTGTTAACAGCAGATTAAATTAAAATGTGGTTGTTGATTTCACGGGAATTTGGAAGAAATAACAAAAAAACCCCACCTTTTTGTGCTAAAAAAAATATGGTTTAAAAAACAAACATCTTTCTGTAATTGTCATTAGTAAACTAATCTGCACTGAATTCTCAACAAGCTAGCTTGACATGAGGATGTTAACCTTTTACTATGAAAATTATGAAAAATTGTATCATTATATTACTTCTGAAAAGTCTAAAAGTTAGTGTGATGCATGTATTTCAGCAAATGTACAGACAGGCAGCTGTCGCAGTCATTAGGCTGACCGCCTTTGTTTAAACAGTAAGTTAGATAAAGAGTTAAAAAGGCCTTTAAAAAGTAGGTCAGATTCTCCAGTTCCAAATCAGTCATCTCTCATCTTAGGGTTCACTTCATTATGTGCTGAATGAACAAGGTTACCATGGCAACTGCTCCAACAGTTTTGTGGCAGAGAGATGCAGGAGTTTCAAAGCAGGCCTCATCAAAAAGACAGTCACTCTCAGTGCTCGACACTGAGCGCACATCAGCTTTAACGGGGCTAAAATCTAAACGCATCAGCTGAGGTATATATCCTCATAACCCCAGTGTACACACATTGTTGGTTTGGGCAGTTTAGTCTTTTCTTTAGAAAAATGTAATTTCAGAAGACTTAGCCAGTGCTCTTCAGGCGTTTCTCTTATTAAGGCAAATGTCACATCATTAAAGCAAGGCCAGGAGTAATTTAGAGAAAATGTCAGATGCATCATTATTTCACATTTAGGTCTGCATCATGGATTCATCCTTTACATATTCTCTGTGACAGGCTGAAATTTAGACAGTTTTCTCTCTTCTGAAGGAGCCTGCTGTTTTGCGTAAGTCGACTTTGTTCTCTGATTTTTTTTAGAAAGCATTTTTGGGCCATTGTTTATGCTCGCACAGCACCGACAGCATTAACCTACTTTTAGTTCCCCAGCGTATCATTCACTTGCTGTGGCCTCTTGTGAGCAACTAGACAAATAGGATTGTTTCATTTGCGTGTAATACAGATGAAGTAGAAACCACTGAAAATCTAATCTTTTACCATTTATCACAACCGTAAGTGACATGTAGGTCAATACTTAAGGTCACAATAGCTGATGATGTGCATGAAAAGGTCAACAAACCACATCCAGCTCTGACTGCCACTGTGTCCTGCGGCAAAGCTCTTAATCCTCAGCTGCTCTGGGGTGCTGGAATATGGAACACCCCCTACTGGACATGCTTACATGTCCACATTCCAGGCAGGTGGGTGAGAATTCAAGTTTACCTGCAAAATACCTAAAAGAATTTACAAATACAATGGTTTTCATATTGATTTTGTGTCACCATGTTAAAGCAACGATGCAGTTTTGAATTGTATCATATCGCATGGTTGGTTTGAAAAAAAACCTTTTTAAAAAGGGTGAATAACACTTTTCTCCTAGTTACAAAATACCTTTAATTCATTGTAAATACATTTAACTAGGTCACTTATAAAGTGCAAGATAAAATGATATACAGAAAGGAAAAAAGAAAAACAAAACTTTATTTCACGTCTTCTCATTTATCTCTGCACTGTACATTTCAGATATAAAAAGAACTACATGTATGAAAATAGCACAAGAAATAGAAATGGGTTTTAAAGAGAGGCCAAAAACTCACATACACCCTCTTTTATCCGGTCCAAGTAACAACCTCACAAACGTCACTGCACATCGCTGAGAGAAGCTAACCCAACACTGGCATTTACTCACAAATTGTCGAAACATGAAAAATATACACTGACTTGTCAAATTCTTAACACAAAGCTAACAACGATGAAATTCTATGTGTTGGAGAGATTAGAGGTGTTGCAAGTGTGTTTGTATGAAGGGTGTCTGACTGGGGCATAAAAAGAGAATAGCTTTTGTTTGTCGAAAGGGCAGCTGACCACCAACAAATATATCCAAAGATGACTCCTTGTAATACCACATTATACTCAGTATTTACTTTACTGAACAAATCAACCCCAGCTACAATTTGAAGAAGCCTGAAAGAAAGAGATGGATCTAAAATAATAATACATCTTCCATCCATGTCTGTGAGCAATGATTTCTGATTCACCATCATGATTTCTTTGGCATTCCGACTTAACTTTTACTGTTTTCCATTAGAGCAGGATTTTAATTAATGTCACTCCTAATTAAGCTACCTGGTATCATGGCATAAGCCCTTGGCATGCATAAGCCAAACAAGCAGGAGTCCAGTATATTGGTGTTGTTTAATTAAATAAATTCAAATGAAAAGAAGGGGGTTGAGAAAAATTCGGAGTCTAAATTCAATACTGAAGAATCCAACTAAGAGTTAGATTGAGGGCTTGAAAGAAAACTGCTCTTGTAATGGTCACTGTTTCATGAAGAAATTCATATTCAGCAGTTTTTATTTAAAAAAAAAAAAAGGTTATAAAGTCACTGGCCTAAAGTACTTTGTCCCTAGGGGGTTGATGATGGTATTCCCTTCTATTCCATGTTTCCGTATTTTCTCCATGTTTTAATTGGCGGTCTGATTATAAAGGCTAAGTTAAAAATAGCATTATTAGATTCAGTTCCTACACACACTGTATGTATGGCTTTAATTAACTTACGTAACCTTCCAGCATTGTTTTTTCTGTAGGAGAGAACAACACCATCACCTGCATTATGATGGGTCAGTCTGAGGAATTAGCACCACCAATAATGAACAGCTAATAATAATTATTGTACGCCAAACTGAGTCAACAACTGCAATAAGAACAAGAGTATGTTGAAACACTTGCAAACTATTATCAGATAAACCACAAAACAGGTCAATAATGGATTGACACCTTCAAGAAGCCACAAAATAAGTCACGATAGCGTCATGAAACGCAAGAGGAGAATCAGTTTGTCAGCAGTTCACCACACGTTTCTGATGAATTCAATACGTTAACAACAGAGCACAAGACAAACCTCGAAAACCTCAAAAAAGGCACTTGACATGTCCCGTCTGTACGTGTCAAGTGTACCATACTAGATATAGCATATATCAGAATAGGCATTAAATCATAAGCATGACTTCAGGGTTTAAATGAGAAACCCCTTGTTGATCAGTAGAAAATTATTTTGACAGTAAGTTTTGGCATTTGCCAAAAGCATGTAGAGTAGATTGCACTAAGCTGCCAAAAGAACAGTAAAATCTACTACACAGGCCACCACAGTGGTCTAGCATTGAATACTGAAGAACTATGGTGTGCTCAAATAAATGCTACTCTTGAAAATATTGAAAGAAAATATTGATATATTGCTATTAAGCACATTACAACTAAAAATACTACATTGTGATTTTCGTGAGCATCATTGCAATGATTTGGCATAGTGTATAACACACATCAGAAATAATAAGTGAATAAACGTGAATTAAAAAAGCCATTGTTAAAGAAACTGCAGATTGCCTTTATATATATGTTCTCAGCCTTCTTAGAATAAATCCTTTGGTAATGACTACACTTTGAAGCAGATGTTATAGTTCTCTTTCTAATATGGATCATCTTACACTAAGACTGTGCTGGTGACCCTAAGGCAACTCTGTAGCAAATTATTGTGAACTACAGTTTGGTTATGAACACAGTGGTGATTTAGGGATAATTATTGACTACAGAATGCTGAAAAAGTACCTAATGACAGATATAGCTTTGTTTTGTCTTAACTGCCTAGTGTTGATCCCCCTGCACATTAGTCTGGGATAACAGGTGACAAGTAATTGTCTGACACACCAGGAAACAGACTGATCCAACGTTTACAGCCAAAACCTCTTTTTCCGTGACTGATTTTGCTGAATAAGGAATAAGGAATGAGTACAGGTCCCAACTTAGGCCATGCCAAAAGATAATAATTTGGAATAGGGATGACATAATCTATAGAACACATGCAATTACTATTTAAACTGATTGCTTGTATAGGTCTGAACAACTCACTTGTGTTGGGAGCTCTTTTAATAAAAAATCTATAAATATGGGAAAACCTCTTTAATTCCCATACCAATAAGCTATCGATACTTCAAAGATCATACCTGTTGCACTATAATTGTGCAGATTCAGACTTAGCATTAATATTCTAATTATAGCATGCTGTGACTGTGAATTTTAAAAATTAGTTATGCATCAAAATACGTGGAGACTGACTATAAAATAACAGTTGAGCAGACTTTGACAAAAAAAAAAAAAGAACATGGAGTGTGTGCATCAGCGGTCAGTCAAAACCAGAAGTTGTCCCTGTCACTGATACTCATCTCATTCTGGCAGATGGCGACCCCTCCAGAAGAAGGCACTATGGATGTCTCTGAATGCTTCCCCATGTCTCTGGTTTTGACTGATGGCTGGTTGGCAGGTTCCTCTATATGGGAACCATTTGCTGGGATCATCTTGGTATTAGAGGTCAGAGGGTTACATGCTGTGCAAGGCTCTTTTCCCCCTCAAACCCTTGGCCAGAGCATCCTCATTCACTTGACTTCTTGCAACTTTCTCAGCCGAAACAAGTCAAGCTCCATCTGTGATAAGTGAATGGTGAATCTATTTTTCCTTGGTACCTGAAGAACAAAGGCAAAGATTTCTGGCAGAGTAAATGCTACCAGACAAAAAGCCTGTGGGCGATATCCTTCCAACCATGTTGAAAGAGCCCGACTGCTTACTTGAAGGGATTCAGAGTATCTTCTGTAACTTCGTTATGGCAAAGTTTCATTTTTAATTGTGTCCTAACCTACTGGAGAAAAGTTTGTATTTTCTTCTGCAGACCAGCATTCAGTCATTTTGGATGTACTTTAGAATGTCTTGGTTCAGTCTGTCCTTCCATTTCCATTGGGAGCAAGTCAAGTCATCTGCATCTTGGAAAAGGAAGTGGGGTTGCTAAAGATAGAGGTAGCCTACCCAGTAGACAACATTGAACAATAGGAAAGAGGTGGGAAAGAAGACACGGGAGTATGCGTCTAGTTCTAAGATGTCTATGTGGACTCGGCCCCTTCTCCATGCCCCTCCTTTGCATTCCTCATAGCAGCAGAAGAAGCTCTGGCAGTCTTTTCCATCCAGGCACTCGTATATGCAGGCATCATCAAATTCCTGCCAGTACATGGAGTTGTTGAGCGCAATGACTGTAGGAGGTGGTCCCACATCCAGCACCGAGTAATTCTGTAAAACAACAACAGCACTTAGGTGCAACACTTGGCAGGCTTACATATGCTCTGTGTCCAAAACATATGCTCTAGTCTTTCACAGTAGACAAATAAAGTTGTGACTTGTTCACAGCAACTCAGGAAATGATTTTTTGCCGGTGAGAAACACGATTTGCATCTAATGCAATTCGTCCTGATAGTGTCTGTCATTCAAAGGAATTATCTCATTGATTTAACATGCAGTTTCCCCTCCAGTAGTTGGGCTCCATCCAGCATCAATCTTTCAGCCTACAGGAATAGAGTCTGCTGAACTCTGTAGTAAATGACATACAGTATTTTCCCTTTGTCTGTTCTAATTGCTAATGACCAATATTGCTATTAAGATACATAAGCAAATAAATAACACAGCACTGGAGGTGATTATTTATAGGAGATAACCCATAGGGCGGTATTTGTTTTATGAACAATTTCAGAGGTAATTGTCCTGATTCCTCAGCAGGGATACAATCTAATCAGAATGAGTGATTGGGGAGAGAGTGTGGAAATCGTACCTGCTGTGCCAGCTACTGTAGAAACAGAATGCATGTGAGAGTCTAAAACTCGCAATTTAGCAGCAAATTATGCTGTAAGACACATCTATCCACATCCTACTACATGTCTAATATATTCAAGAAATCCCTCATTGTCAGATATAAACGCATCCTAGATTTCAGATCAAGGGGGTATATTGCCACAGTCATGATAACCACAAGCCTTCAATTAACAGTATAGATGTTTTGAGTACTATGAGTTGAATGTAATCCTGACAGTCAGGCTGGTGAGGCACAGCCCCCGTTGCTCTTTCTTTCAAATAGGAGATTAGTTAAAGGCCAGGATCTCCATCATGGCATCTTTGAGTGATTTCAGTTCTCTAGGGAGCTCTGTGGCCCAGACACCACTGGCCATAATCTGTCTCTGCTCTAATTGAGGGGAGTGAAACAAATCTGAGGTTAAGTCTTAGTCCCTTTTTTTTTACTGGCAGTGTCACCAGGTGCACGTTCTATCAGCTTTGTTGAAATCGTACAACTTAATCCTTCTTTCAGGTGCCATTTATTGCAGATAGCACTACCCATACCATGCATTACTCATACCATGCTATTTGCAAAGATAAATGGAAATGGACCTGATTTGAAGTGCAGAGCCTCATTATGTACTTACAGTTACCTCCACAAGAGTGTTATTAATTCAGTATCTGAACATACCTGCATGGTGTAATTCTAAATAAAATAATTTTCAAAGAATAAAAAAAATTAAAACATTAAAATATTAAAACAATTCTCATTAAAAGGCAAACAAGGCTAATCGCTTAAGTTAAGGCTATTTTCATGTATTTTGAGAAGGACAACATGTTGTAGTCATATTAGCCTAACCTCTTACCGATCTTTTTGTCTTGTTACAAGTAGGTCTGCGAGCACTGTAGGAGTAATAGTTGAGAGTTGCATACTCCATTAGAGCCGCAAAGACAAACAGGAAACAGACGGTGACAAAGAGGTCCATGGCTGTAACGTATGACACTCTGGGCAGTGACGTCCTGGCCACTGTACTGAGGGTGGTCATGGTTAACACTGTGGTTATTCCTGCATGAAACCAAAAAAAATTTTGATGAATAAGATAATATTACGATTTTCAAAAATATAATGTAAGACCATCTTCAATCTCACAGTCAATCTCTAAAACTGTAAAAAAAATGGAATCTTGACAAATTCAACGTTGTTTTGAATCATATTGGGCCATTTATAATTAAATGTTAATGCGTACCCTATATGACCAAAAGAATATGGACTCCTGACTGTCCCACTTGAAAAATGGAAACATATACAGGGGGTCATCGTGTTGATGACACAGATCTGTTCATTTGACAGTGATTTAACCCAAATTTTGGTGTTAGTTGTAAAAACATAATCTAGAACATAAAAACACAACTAAACCTCAGAAAAAGAAAAAGGACATAAATGTACATAAAAAATTACAAAAAGAGTGTAAGAACACTTGCTTTTAACCGTCCAAAATGGCGGAGGTAAGAGTGCTGGAAGACGTCAGCTCCCTCACTCGTACGCTGTGTCACTGTGTTTTCGTGGTATACTGCATATTCTTCCGCCCTGCGCAACTAAAGTAGTTATGGGAGTAAGTGTCGTAAATTCAAAACAGAGGACTCCCCTGTAATTGTCAGAAATGTCTTTGTTTGCTGTAGCATTAACATTACCCTTCACTGGAACTATGGGACCTAACCCAACCCCTGATAAACAGCCCCAGACAATTATCCCTCCTCCACCAAACTTTACTGCAGCCACTATGCCAGTGGGAAGCCTCCGTCTGGCATCTGCCATATAGTGAAATGTGATTCATCACTCCAGAGGACATGTTTGTACTGCAGCAGATGCTTTACATCATTCCAGCTGGTATTGCACATTGGGATCTCAGCCTAATGCGTAGCTGCTCTGCTGTGGAAACCAAATGTATTAATTTTGCAATGTGCAGTTCTTCCAGAGGCAGTTTATAGGGAATTATGCAATTGATGATTTTTACATTACACAGTGGCTACTTATGTCTACTGCTTCATGTCTGAATTGTCTTCCTTGATACTCCCTTCTGTTTTGGCAATAAAATGTTACATACTTACTTGTGAAAAAAAACCCTATTAATAAATAACTGTAGTAATGCATTACAGAAACATATAAGAAGTTATTTGTCATGGTATGTTCTCTAGCACAGCATTAGCTGGCTTGACAAAATCTCCCTTTGTGGTAATAAAGAAAACCAAATTGTCAGCGTAGCCTCTTATATGTAGACTAAAACATATAGATGTGTTATTCAGATTCCTAATAGTAATGTTAGTTCTCTGGCATCTTCCTGCCTTAGCCAGCTAGTGAAAAAATCACACGCCTTCGTGTATTGTACTTCTCCAAAATGTTCTCCAGTTTTTTCATCTTTAAATTGGAAGAATTCTTTATATTAGAGACTGTAACTTCTACAGAAGACAAATAATTATTTAAAAAATATATATTAAAAAATCCTCTCTGTTGTTGAAGAATGTAACCCACTGGTTGCTTGACTAAACAATAACCTCAGTAATAAGTATTATACCTCCCCTTTGACTGAGTTATTTTGTTATCTCTTACTTTGACACCTTTTCTTTAGCCACTGATGGAAATGGAAAAAGTCTCAAACTGAAAATCCTTCCCACATATCTAGACTAAGTCTTACACAGCCCCACTCTGTTTCCCCTTGAACATTATAGAGGTACAAAAACCCAGTGACTGTGCCACTGTTTTCCGGAGGTTTCTATGGAAACAAGGGAGCTACATCTATTTCGGGCGGACGTTTTACACTCCCTTCCTCTCTACTATGCCACCACTGGCCATAGTGATTACCTTAACCTGTTAGGCTGCCATTTCCTCTATCACGTAGTCAAAGGGCTGCCAAAATTTAAGCTCACTGGAGGGTATTTGCAAAAAGCTAACTCTATATACTCTCTTTGTTGGTGAGAAAGGCGAAAACAGTTGTCATGAATTCATTGCTTCATATTTAACCACAAGGGCTACAGAACATTGCTTTTCCATTTTTTGGTTTCGAGTAAACTTTCTCGGAAACAGCATTACTCAGTGACTTCAGTGGAGCATTCAAAAGTTTACATACTTGAAATTTTTCAGAGAAACATAAATCTAAATGTTTATTTTTGAGTGTGGATGGTGAAATCACTTTGCACTAGCTTGTTGTGCAGAAAGGCTTGTTAATATGTAAGTGAGAAGACTCGGTGTGTAATAGTCTTATAATATTCTTACTATGTTCTGTCTGGTTTCACTGATTTAGCTCCTAAGGCTTTTTCATTCACCAGTGGAATAATTAGTCCATGTGGCCTATAAGCGCACCATCTGTCCTATGACTGCAACTAAAAGGGAAGTTAACCTCAAGCACTACCTCATCAAGGCCTAGCTGCTGTTCTTCAGCAGTCAGCTTCAAGGCCCACACACCTGGATATTGGTGTTCGTTTAAAAATCACCCATCAAAGTCCGGCAGGTTGTTCTAGGGCTAAAATTTTTCCACTGAACTCCAGACCCTGGTCGGCAAACTGTTTGGCCTGACATTTCCATGTCTGTGACTGTAAGTCCTCTCTCTCTCTCTCTCTCTCTTCTCTTATCCTTCTCATCTTTTTTCCTGGACTCCATCGATCGAACAAGATGCCTGTAAAACAAATCTGTTTTGTAGCCTATTTTCCCTTCTCTTCACGGAAAGTATAATGACTTCTTTTGTCAGACTGATTAATTGCATTCATTTTTCTTTCCTTCCTGGACTGTCTTGCCTGCTGTTTTTCCTTCCCAACGTGGAACATACGACTCCTGTCCTTTTCCCCCTCCATTTCCCTTACTTGTGTTCGAGCTGCAGGATCTGCAGGGCAAAACCGATGGGCTTTGTCTACCACTGATCCTGTTGTTATCCTGAAAATACACAGGAGGGCTATTCTACCAGATACATTTACCCGAGAACCTGCTAGGAGTGGGGTTTAGAAGGTCAGCAGACAGTTCTGAGAAGTGGAAGGTTGTGAGATTTATGGATTATCACACTTTTTGCAGTGTGAATGCACTTGGGTAGTCGACAGATTCAGTTACTGAGCGTAAATGAGGTTTGGCTTGTTACAGACAGAAGTAAGCTTCTTGTCACCATGCGCATCAAAGCATTTCCCCTCATGAAATGTCTTACGCTGCTTGAAATGTTAAACAACATAATTCCAACAAAAGAATGCATCTTGGATGTTGTACGTGTGAAATTAAAGCTGTTTGTTTTCTTAATCTTATGTTTGAATTCATAAGGATAGGAATCTCAGAACTATGTCTTGAACATGAAGACAGGAACATAAAAGACAGTACAAACAAAAAGCTAGACAGAATCAAAGAGACTAACTAATGTGAAATTAATTAAAAAATGACCTCAGAAAAATAAATACATGGAAGAAGGAAAGGAATTGAACTGAAGAAAAAATTACCTTGAACAAACAGTGAGCAGGGCTGCACATGCTTACTGAAAGCAGAAAACTACAAAGAAATGTATGAAGCCAACAGGAAAAAAACATGCACAATTTCCACAAAGCAAGAAAAAGGTTAGCAATGAAGACTCATGTAGGACTTGCATTCATGAAGTTCAGCAGGAAACATGCAGAAGAATAACAGCTTTGATTCTTATTTTCATTTTATATATACAGTGCTTCATTTACAAATACATTGCAATCGGTACATTCCTCTCATAACTTGCAGTACTTCAGACAGCTGTAGCCAGCCCTTAATTAAATTTGTAGTAAGTTGTAGTAAAACATATTTCCTGGTGTGATTTTTTTCTATTTTTTTTCTCTTAAATAATGAACAAATCTTTCAAAATGCAGTTGAAAGCCATAAGGAGATTTGTGTGAAATGGAAAAAATGTACTGCAATGAAATGAACATGGAAATATGTAGAGACATTGATTATGCTAAATCACATTGCTCTAAGCCTGTTTGAAATGCTAGGCATGAGAATGTGTGGCCTGCCAGCAAATGATGGACACAGTTAGGCACACAGCGGTGTAAAATGGGACTTAAATATCTGGGGGGATATGTTTTTGTTGGTTGCCTCTACCTAAAGCTGTTCTGGCTGGCGTCGCGTCTTTTTTAATCCAGAAGGAGACCCAAGAGAGGACCACTGTTAGGATGCAGGGGATGTAGGTCTGAATGGTGAAGTAGCCCATTCTTCTGCTCAGGTCAAAATAAACCGTCATCACCACATAGTCACCTGGTGGAAGAATCACAGCATAATCTTTTATCAAGCTGCGGGGATACACTGGCTTTACGCCAAGTAATGGGAACATCCTGAAAAATGTAATGCACTGAATTTACAATTCACAAGTGTTCAGCCTTTCCACATGAATAAAAATAAGTTAATTAAACAAGCAGATTTGAAACAAGTACATTCAATTCAGTACCAGCACTTTCAAAAACACAGTGGGCCTGATATCAGTGGGTACCACATCACATTCATTTAGCATGCATTTTGCTTATGTGGACTACAAGCCTAAATGCATATTTTCCTGACCATGAGCATGTTAATGCACAACATGTATTTCTATCCCTCATACATGTATATTTAAGGAAGAATAAAATGAAGTGCAACTCAGTTTGCTCTACTAAGGTTTAGGCATCTACTGGGGCTTTGTTTTATATGGATTTTCCTCCATGTTTTCAAACCAGTTACAAATGAGCAAAAGTGTCTTAGATGTTGGAAGACTTTCTTTAACTATAGCAAGAGTCACAGTGGCAAGATAGAGATTTATTAACAACTGATTGACCTTTCATTTTCTCCTTTTTATCCACTTGACAGCCTGGTGATTTTCTGTACCTTTTAAATCCAGCACCGGCATGCACAGTTAGCAAGTGCTCAAGCGTACAGTGTAACTAATTAGTTCTGGCCATAGTAAATCTAATGATAATTTCAGACCCATGCCTAGCGTAGAGTGGGGTCATTCCGAAGGCACATGTACATCTGCCCAGTGATCCTTGAAAACAGCTAAAACATCTATATTACATGTCACATTAGGCCTGCTCAAAACCTGCGTTTTAAATTAGATGACTTATAAAAATTTCATGGACTGGCATTTGTGTCAAGTGTGTTGTCACTGCACGATTTTACATTCGGCTCTGAAAACACAGATTTCCTGAGCATTTCAACGATTCTTGAGGTATTAGTAGACTTGTCGTCAAGACCACCTAGACCAAGACCAAGACACTACCAAGACTAGAGGGTATCGAGACCGAGACAAGACCAAGACTAAGACCAAGACAGACCGAGTCAAGACCAAGACAAAGTCGAGACGAGACCAAGACCGAGACC
>JBBPDH010000104.1:13252027-13267922 GCA_037974565.1 Clupeocharax schoutedeni
TGTGTGTGTGTGTGTGTGTGTGTATGTGTGTGTGTGTGTGTGTGTGTGTGTGTGTGTGTGTGTGTGTGAATACATTGAATACATTCATTTCATCAACCCATGGCTTATTATTCACTGTTCAGATCTGTGCACTGATTTGGTGCTTTGTTGAAGAATACAATACAAGAACACAAAGCTGCTTGGAAGCAGTGGAGCAAATTCAACAACAGTCATCAGAGCAGATTAGCTCTTCATTCCGTTTGTCTGCACCAGTCGATTCCGATTTCCATTTTGATGAGAAATATTGATGTATTAAGAGCTAAATTAATTAACAGCATAGGAGAGCTTCAGCTAAGAATCGTTATGCTCTAAGGATTCTTGATCAATATCACAGAATTTGCAAAGAAACTCTAGCAATGTCCAAAAGATGCCTTGTGTACACTAACACTTTCTTTGGGAATTGGAGTCCAATACAGTTTGCGGTAAAGAGGTCTTTGAGGGTTATCTGTGCTGGCAGAGGCACTGACCAAAGACAGTCCGGGCAGGGACGGACTCGCGGTTGAGCCAGAAGGACACCTGGGACAGGATGACTGTCATGAAGCAGGGCATGTAGGTCTGAATTACAAAATATCCAATCTTCCTCTTCAGGTAGAAGTGGGCCATCATCACTGTGTATTGACCTGAGAGGTGAGAAGTGTGGAGAGATGATCAAAAAGAAAGCAAAGGGATAAAAACGTAATAGAAAGACAAACAAGGGAGCAGAGAAGAGATGAGTAATAGAGACAGATAGAGAGACATGGAGACAGAGAGACAAAAAAAGATCCTTCTTTGCTGCCACAGAATAAGAATAAATGAGAAATGTATTAAAAACATACTGGGCTATATATGAGCAGTTGAATGCACAACTGCATTTATGAGGCTGTCTGTAGACAGATTTCAGTCCAGACAGGCTCTTTAGCACCAAGTAGTGGACAGTTACTGTAAGATCCGCTCCACTGGGAGGTCCGCTCCACTGTGACTTGACCAACTTATTTTTCTCTTGAAAATAAAACTGCAAACCTTAAACACTTACATTTCTCAGTATTGAAAAATGATTTATTACTTTCATAGCAATGCATTCTTTAGAAGTTATTACAAAGAATGATCTTTTTGTAGTTAATAGAAGTGCTAGAAACAAAAATAAGGAATGAGAGCAAACATTTCCTCAAAACATATACAGGGACAAAAAGCCCCCTGAGAAGGTTTTAAAGTTACTCAGTATATAATTAGTATCATGTCGGCCAGTGTCCATATC
The DNA here is from genome assembly GCA_037974565.1 of Clupeocharax schoutedeni. Lineage (NCBI taxonomy): Eukaryota > Metazoa > Chordata > Actinopteri > Characiformes > Alestidae > Clupeocharax > Clupeocharax schoutedeni. The sequence continues at coordinate 13,253,301 of JBBPDH010000104.1, forward strand.
TGAACATTCCAATAAACAAACATTTATTAAATGTAGCAATAGGTGCTGAATCCATCTGGATTACCACAAAAGGTAAGAATAACAGTTATTTCTATAGTTTAACAAATAGAGTAAAATGTGTTACCAACATTCATTCTCTCTTTCTAAGAACAATAAAACAAGTTTGAAATATCAGTAAAATCTGTCTGATGTTGATATGTTTTACTGATTGATACCGATATGATTGCATGTGCATCACTAATTAAAATGTTATTTTGTTTGTTTAATAAAGTGCTTCCATTTACACAAAAAATGCATTTGAAATCCAAAAGCATTCCCTATAAAAAAAAAATAAAAGTCCTGATTACTGAGTAATATTCTTTAAGGTTAATAACTGAATGAAAAGCCTGCAGGGATTAAATCTCTAAAAATACAACCTAACTGTATCATATCAACAGTCATGTACTTTAATATACATGATCATATACGTGTGCCAACATAAAAATGTTGAATCATGAGTATTATGTTACCTCGTATCATCACTATAAGAAATATAATATACATTCTGAATGTCATTTTAATAGCATTAATATGTTTATGATTATACGTTTTCAGGAAACCCTAATGCTGTTTGTTTTTGACAACATTAATGTGTATCATCATTCGGTTTCACCTAGATTTTTTTTTTTTTGTGGTAGACCCTTGGTATTCTAGAAACTCTAGTCCATTACTGAGATCAGGGAAGGTGTTCAGGCTCAAAAAGAGCTGAATATATGTCTAATAAATTAAAGATCACAATGGGACAGTGTCCTGAGACCTTGTAAACCAACTAAAATACGGTAACAATGTAAATATATGACAGTATGAGTAATTATTAAACATCAGTCCAGCTCGATTACTGCATTATTTCTATGTGGAACAGAATGAGTGTATGTATATGGAAGTGTTTTGACGGAAGACGAATGTGTGCAGCAGGTGGGCTGAGCCCTATGGTCATGTTCACAGCTTCCACATGTGGGCTTCACACTCTGTGCCGGGACATCGGTAAGTAAATCATTAACAGGAATAAAAGAATGAATGCAGTCAGAGTGGAAAAAACATCATATATCCTGTTAACCAAGCAAAGATTGCATTCAAAGCTTTTAAAAAATCCTTTCGAGCCACAGAGTCTGATAAACTATAGAAAATCCACTGATGACTGCTGCTTTCTCCTGGCAAAATCCGATTTTTGTGTCCCACTAATCCCTTGTCACAATCTGCATCCTGCAGCTCCCTCTCTCTCTCTCTCTCTCTCTGCCTGTCTCTCTCTGCTTCTCTCACTGTTTAGCTCTCTCACTATTTCTCAAAGACCTACCCACCCCTGTCAGGACGGGCCAACCTTGTATGGGCAATACAGCGTCTTATTCAGTGCTCAGCACCAGAGGGAAAACAAAAAGCAGGGAAGGAAAGCAGGAAGTGCAGCTGAAACCACAGGAAGAAGTGGACAGTAGGCTGTGACTGACCCAGAAGATCAGATGAAAGGGGCCAAGCAGTCCTGAGTTCCAGACGCAAGCTCTTAAGGAAAAGTTTGGGCCAGTGAGCATCATCAGAATGGCCCTGGGGGCCAGCATGTCCTCACTGAGAGGGGCTCCTAGCATCCACCTTGTTCGTTTCCTCTGTCCTGCATGCTCATGAGCAGCAGGACAGTGTCCCATTTTGGAAAAGCCTGCCTTGGACGGGAGTCTTCTAAGTGGAGGTAACAATGCGGCTGTGGTGGATCTTACTGCTCAGCTTCTGGAGTGTTTACGGCGAGCTACCATTCATAGCGGAGAACAACGCTGCCATGCTGGTCAACTGGTGAGTTTTTCCTCCTGCCCTGCAAGCAGAACCCCAAGGCTAAGGTGCTAAATCAGACCAGAGACAGTGCACTTCAAATAGGCTTTTGTTTTTTAAGGTAATAAAAGGTGACTGGTTATATGCACCTCTTTATCAGTGAGGTGCAAGTGATGGAATGTTGACATTTTCATTGGCAATAATTTCACATCATTCTGTCAATCTCTCTCTCTCTCTCTCTCTCTCTCTCTCTCTGTCTCATTCTCTCTCTCTATCTCTGTCTCTCTCTCGCTCTCTCTCTGGTTTCTCAGTTTAACTGTTTCTAATGACCTGCTGTGAGGTCTTGGTGGAACTATTCTTGATTTGTTAAAGAGGGTTTGCACCTCAGATTAGTGCCACTAATAGCCTTGGAGCCTTCTTGCAATCCTTGCAAGTCGGCCACAGACGGCATGAGTGGGGGAGGGAGGGGGAAGAAGGGACAGAAAACTGAAAATAGAAGGGAAGGCCCTGATCAGGTGAGGCCAATGCCCTCTTTATCTTTCCCTGTTTCTGCCAGGTCTACATAATATATTGTCTGTTAATATCTGTCACAACATTCATAAACTGTTAGGACAGCACAGTAAGCAAACAAGCTTTAACAAATCAAATTGTTGATTCTGCTTTGAGCATTTTGACCAGTCTCAGGCATCTCAGATGAGTGTGTTGCAATAAATCAAAAAACAATGTTAAGTTTGGTAAATCATTGATTTAAACTTAATGCATGATACATAGATATTACCATATATACAATGCAATTACATAGTATACATAAATAAGAATAGTATAAGAATAGTTAACTTTGAGCTGCAGGTGCCAAGTAGAGAGTGAAGAAAAGCAGGTCTGCAGAAAGCTTAGAAAGGAGCTGTGGCACACTAATCTTTGTTCAGGCCTCTCTAGATGCAATGGATTTTCATCCAGGCCTATGGATCCTTTCAGCCAGTCCATGCATTTGCTCTAATGTATGCCTGTCTTTGGTTCAGAAAAAAATATGGACTTTCTGGTTAACAATGTGGCCACTAAAAATGGACCACCATGAGTGGTTTGAGAACCACTGTTTTTATGAAGATGAGAGGAAGTCCATATATGTCCATCCACAGAAGCGATAGTAGGGGGAAGCCACCCCCCATGCACATCCTGTAATAACCCCTGGGCTGAAGACAGCTATGATAACAGTGTATTACCACCCCTCTTTACATAACCGAATTAAGCAGATGCCGCCTGGGCCCCCCTCCTCCCCGCCCCCTTTCCCACGTGTCCCAATGTCCCGGGCCGTCTCCAGCCAATAGCAGGTCCCTGACGTCACTAAGTAAAAGCACAACTGATGGGTAGGCACACGGATTAACCCTCCAGACCCAGTGGCTCAGGACAGGGATAAGTGTTTTTTTCCCCTCCCTATCTATCTTTCCTGCATTCTCTGTCTCAGCCAGACCCTAGACCCTAGGCTCTAGAAGTGAGTGGGAGGTGGTCTCAAATCCTCAACATTCATTTGTCTTCTACATCCAGCTTGATTTGAAATGTTCTCACACTAGTATTGCACAATCTTAATTGCTAGTATTGCTAGTATTGCTGAATCACATTTTAAACAGGAACAGTATCACTAACATGCAACAGACAAAAAAACTTGGGATGCTTCTTTGGTAAACAATGGTAAACATTCGCAGGTTAAATAATGAGACATAAATCTGACAGAACAGCTTTGGTTAACATTTAATCACACTGACTTCCATCACAAATTAAGAGACCGAGAATGAGGACAAATGAGTAAGGACATGCAAACCATAAATATACAGAGACTGCACACCCGTTATCCACATGTTATGTGTTTTCATGGTAAGATTAGATAATGTGAATATAAATAGAGGAGAACATGGCGTATTAGCTGGGTCATGGCACTATTGACTGTGGAGATGATGGCCAGATGCTGACATGACTGACAGCTGTGCCTGAGGGTGGTGGGAGGAGGTTTACCTCTGCTAGTGCTGATGTCCTGGGTACCAGCTGTCTGGCCAATCAGGTGGTACTGGTTGAGTCGGGAGCCCTCCTCTGCCACAACAACAGACTTGGCCGGGCCCTGGGTCCACTGGTACACCACCTCAGAAGTAGGATAGGCATCTAGAATAACACACACACATACTTAGCTTAGCAGATCCAGCAGGAACTACAAAGTTGAGATGGAAACTTGAGTGACTCTGTAAGAACTGTTTTTGAATACGGTGCGGTGGTATCTTTCACTAAAATAATACATTTGCTGAGATACATCAACCGTTTGATTCAGCAGAATCCAATGGACGGACACATTCCGCTGAAACTGACTGACCAAGTATCACATAGTATTCAGTAAAAAAGATTGTGATTGTGATTGTGGCTAAAACGTCCATCTACATATTGCAAAGGCCAAAGAACAATGTGTTCTGCAGCCCTAGACGGAGTGTTAGGTTCCATGAATGGGCCTCTATGCCTCAGAGTGTGATTAACCAAATGCATTACAACTTGCAAATAATGCTTTCCTATTAGATCAAGAGTGTAGTCCTATATCTGTTAGCAGCTGAGAAATATTCACCTTCTTTGCGAGCAGCAGGTGTACCTGTCCATCTAGGCCAAGTCAAGCATTAGTGGTAATAAATTTAATCAGCATCTGTGTTGCATAATGAGATCAGAGTTTTAGGTGAACCTGTTCGTCTGATTAACACAATACGATTCACAGAGGCATCTCATTAAAAACCTTAAAGAGTAGTGCCAACACAGCAGCCCTAATAAGCAGAATACTGTACTTTGGGAACAATTAGATTTGCTGTAGGTTTATTTTTATATAACGGATTACTTTCATTTGTCTTACCATTCCATCTAATGCCATTGGCATTCATTTCTCTCTGAGTCATTTCCCTCCTAAAGAAATGATAGTGTACACAACTGCTTTTCCATGAGGTATAATCTACAGGCATAACAAGTCCCTAATGTACACACTGGTCGATTTGGCTGCAGCACTCGTCTCTTTATGGAACTCTCTTTTTTCTCCCTTATCTCTTGCTCCAATCCCCCAACGCACTCCATCATGGCATCCAATCTCTAAGCGATCCATTAATCCTGCCACTCTCATGACGGATGTCTCCTGCGCAATTAAGATTGACTCCAGCCATCCCGACTGTGGGATTATTTGGCTCCAACGCTCAGTCCTCACACATTTGCACTCACATTCCTCTCTAGGACAGACAAACTACCACCAGACAGTGGATCTTTGCTGCAAAAGACCTTTGGCAAAGGTTCAATATATAACCACTGCAGTAACAAAACTGTAGAACTGGAAACAGAGAAGAAAAACATTCTTTATGTCAAAATATAGGAATTTTATTCTCATTTTGAACCCGATTTACTGGTATATTTGTCATGAATTCACAGAAAGTAAAATTTGGATATGACCACAACTGTCTTGTGCAACAGACTTGCATCAAAGCAGCCCTCAGTTGCTTTATAATATCTTAAAAAATGGAACCTTACATAACTGCATAACTGCTTTAAATTATAATGAAATTATTTTAAGTGAACTTAATTACAAAGCCTGGTTTTGATGAGTGGCACTTTGCCTGTAAAACTCTATTTGTATTTAGCCTCTCATTTTAAACAAGCACATTATGTAAGGTGTCATTTCAGTGAGCGGCTTGTGGACTCCCTGCCATTCTTGAGTGACCTTAGACAGCTCAGAAAGAGAGGCCAACAGAGGACAAGTCCAGCCCTCGCAGGCTAATAGGGCTGAAGTATTAGCTGCACTGAGGAAACATCTCATCTACCAGTTGAATATCACACGTCATTCATTGGTCTGGAGTCATTTGTCTTCTGATCCTCATTAGATCATCACAGTCAATCCAACCTTTTGACTAAATATTTCAAAATACATGAATCAATAGAAAATTCCATATTTACCTTTAATAAAGTCTTCTTACACTAATATCATTCTTACTCTGAGAAGTCAGAGATGTCTACAGGTGGTGATGATATGTTACAAAGCATGTACTAGCATACAGTGGAAAAAAGATGTGTATTCTTTATTTCGACATGATACAAGTATATTTGGACGAGCAGACTGATGCTTGCCTTTGGGCGCACACTGACAATTGCATTTCTGAACAAATGTGTTTGAATTGTTTGACAAACAAAGGCTGTCATAAAAGAATCGCATTCCTGAGACGGGCACATTCTAATAAACCTGAGTAAAGCCAATAAATCCTAATCAGTGACAACCAAATGGATGGCTTTGAATGAATCTATGGACTTTGTAAAAGTGTGAATGAGTGTTAGAGTGCTACAGACGTATAGCTTTTTATAAATCTTCTTTTTCAAATATTTTCCATTTTTATCTTAACCATGGCGCCTTGGATTCGTTTTCATGTGCGATGACCATCACATTTTCCCACATGTACAAATACGGTTATGTTTTGGGCCATAGATAACTATGGTCGTTTGTAAGGATTCAGAACAAAGAACAAAGATGGTACTCCTTGGTATAAGCTACATTAATTTACTGAGATGGTGCAGTTGTTGCACTTTCCTTTTGACAAAATATATGATAAGTATGATGTGTTCCCTGTGCCAGTACGCTCCCAGCTGTGCTGCAGCTGATATGAGCGTTTATTTATATCTCTGAGTAGCTTTCATAGAGGTTTGTTGTGTTTGCATCTAATCTTTGTAACACCACTCTGGAATATGTATGCAGGCCAGAGCTTGTGCAAACCCGATTCCTTGTCATGGTGAAGAGCTAGATATAGGAGAATACATGCAAAAAGATGTAGTGCACTTGGACAACAATGGACATACACACTTATTAATGATCATAATCTTCCTTCTTGGACTAGCCAGACTCTTTTGCATTAAAGTCTGTCCACAACAAGCAGGCTTTATGTATATCCAGTACAAAGAAGCGAGTGAGCTGAAGGACTACTGCAGCCTTTTTCAGACTTTATATTGTGGCATGCATTACTATGGGTAATGTTAAGGCATGGGTAGAGGTAGCTCAGTGGGTCGGATACTTGCCTCCAGACCAAGAGGTCATGGGTTTGAATCCTACCTTCAGCACCACTGGGTCCCTGAACAAGACCCTTAACCCCAAGTTGCTCCAGGGAGAGACTGTCCCCTGTAGTTAGGAAATAGAAGTCGCTTTGGATAAAAAGCGTCTGCTAAATGTAGCATATTTCTGTAGAAAAGAGCTGAAATCTGGTTGACTTGAAACTCACTAATAATGGAAGCTGTTTTGATACATCCTAGTCTGGTTACTTTTGATTTTCCTGAAGTTTGCTCTGATCTATATGTTTTTAGATGGGAGCTCCTCCTACACCACTTCAGTGGAAACATTCTGGCACACATTCATCCCTCCAAGTGTAGATACTGTGACTGTTTATCTGTGTTGTACAAAAAGCATAATAGTTTATTTATGTAATTCAGCAGCAGCCCTTTGGTCCCAATTACAAGTGTATTTTAATTCAACAAGTTTTTAACAAGTACAAGAAAATACATAAAAATTATTGTCTGCGGTAACTGACCATATGCTATAGATGTAGGAGCAGCAGAGATTTAAAAGCGAACACATTTTCCTCTTTCCCATGACTGTGTCTAATTAGTTATAGGAAGCTTAGTCAAATGGATGTAAGTGTCATGACATTATTATTCTGGGGAGTACCGACTGCACTCAGCAGGCAACACCCTGCTACTACAGAACACTGTGGGTTAGTGTCACTGGGCGTTAAAACTTGCAGTACATCTGCTGGTTTGTGTGCAAACGTGTCTATGAAATGTGGTCTAATTAGTCATGTGTGCTGACTTGGGAACGGTTCTATTAATAGAGCAGTCAGAATAGTCTATGCATCTTATTCTGTATTTATCCTAAGTGATTAATCTAGCCTGCAGTGGAAAAGTGACAGATACCTCTCACATTGTAAAGGCAGATGTTTAATAAATCAGCAAAGCCCACAATCATCTGTAAATGATTAAAAAAAGCCTAGTTAACACATGATAAAGGATTTTTTTGTTTTGGCTTGATATTGAATAAAGAATTGTTAAGAAGACAGAAGCTGTAATGAACACATAATGCTTGCCTTGTTATTTTCTCCTAGTCAATATATTTCTACTGTTCAAATGACTCTCTTTTAGTTTTGACCTGCAGTTGTGATATTTATCTAGCTAACAAGTCCTGGAACAAAAAAAATATATCACCAAAAACTTTCTCAATCTGCAGAAACTGCATCCTTTATTAAGGTGAGCAGACTGGACTTGTATTTTAGGACACAGTATGACTTCGTTGTTATAAAGCTGGGCTTGTATTCACAAAGTTGTATTCAATTAGAGAACGGTGCTCTACAGTATACCCAGGTTTGTCAACCAATGGGCCGTGGACATCTGATGGGCCGTGAAGGCTTTTGATTGGTCCTTGAGTATAAAACGAAGACAGGTTATTGGTCTGCAATGTGTCCGCAATTCGTGCGAAAAAACCCTTTTAACGCAGTGATTGGTGTATTATTAAAACGTTGGTGTATTATTAGAACCTTTTGTTGCGTTTCGAATGAGTTCTCTCGCCCGAAAACTACTCCCAGATCAGTCGAGCGATGCAGACAGAGAGGTGCTCTGCTGCAGCTCAGTCTGAAAACTGTTTTTTTACGATGAAACAAAGCGAGTTGTTTTGGAGGTGTTAATGGGATTTGGAGGGAGTTTCACCAAGTATTTGGTGCGCCTGACCCGGAGTTCTTATTGCTTGAACCAAATGGTCAACTGAGGGGCGAAGCCAACTGTGTGAAGGACGAAGCCGACAGTGTGAGGGGCAGAGCCAACAGTGTGAGGGACGAAGACGACAGTGTGAGGGGCAGAGCCAACAGTGTGAGAGACGAAGCCGACAGTGTGAGGGGCAGAGCCAACAGTGTGAGGGGTGAAGCCGTCAGTGTGAGGGGTGAAGCCATCAGTGTGAAGGGCGGAGCCGACAGTGTGAAGGACGGAGCCGACAGTGTGAGGGGCAAAGCTGACAGAGTAAGGGCCTGAGCTGACAGAGTGAGGGGCGGAACCAACCGTGTGAGGGGCGGGGCCGACAGTGTGTGGGACGGGGCTGACAGTGCGAGTCGGTTGATCAGAGCCTTTTGTACAGAATTAATAGGAGAGAAGTGGTTGTGAAGCGGATATTGATTTATAATTATAAATGTAATTTTTGTGGTAAAAAAATTATTTTGTGCACATGAAACTTCAGAATCTTAGCTTTGAAATGAGTCCAACCGCAAACAATACTTTTGACTTCTGGTGTTTATTAGTCACATAGCACAAGTGCTAAACTGAAGAAGCATACATTTGATATTTTACAAGTATATTTTAATTGTATAGCAATGATCATTACATTAAAACATAAATTAAGTAATAAGTTTACTTTCAGAAGTTTGTGACTGAAGACATGACCCAGGCTCCTGTCTGATAACACCAATCAGAACATTTTTCAGAAGAATGGAACAGCCATAAACACCAACAAAAAGAAAATAGAGCAGATGATTGGCATGTGTCAGAAGATGGGAATAGTCCAAATGACTGGAGTCTGCATGCACTGGGAAGCAGACACACGATACAGGAGATGTTGTGATGAAGCTTGCCTCCACGCTTCCACATGGTCACAACTACAAGATCTACGCAGACAAATATTTCACCAGTGCCCTATTGATTGTTAGGCTGCATGATTGTGGAATTCATTACACAGGAACAGGTATGCCTTCCCAACCTTGAGGATGAGAAAAGCTTAAAGTAAAAAGGAGACAAAGCCTTGATATCAGAGTGGAGGCAAACCACAACATCTGTGCTGTGAAACAGTATGACAACAGGAAGGTTACACTTGTGTCATCTTTTATTGGCCCAAACCAGATTTAACGCTGGGACAAAACTGCCAAAAGGTTTGTTGAAATTGAAAGGCTTTACATCGTGGCAGCCTGTAACAAATTGATGGACAGAGTGGATCTATTGATTTTTTTTATGATTTGTACATGCAGTCTGGGTCCAGTGTTTTGAAATATGGTATTTAAAAACACTGGACTCGTGTGACTGTTACTGCTGTGTAGATGCATCTCACAGAAGATACTTCTGTGGCCCTTGATAAGCAGTACAAACAAATCCTTAATTGTTCCTTACATGCGTTCAGAGTGTGAGTGATATCACTAAAATGCTGCTACCCTACAGATCCAACGTTGCAATTATACAACATTTCTCCAAAAAGTTACTAAAATGTCAAAATAATAATAAAAAAAAAGGTTTCTGCATCAGATATCTCCTAGAAAAAGGTTAAAAATGCATGTTTTTTTCTATATTTTGAGGCAATATATCAGGGAACTGAACTACAGGCCCGCATATGGATTAAGTAAGACACACAATACATCTCATAGAACCACTGAACTGAAGTAGTAACAGGGCCAGAGCGAGTACAGAAGATTATCCTTCCTTCAGGTCAGGAGTCATGGCTTAGGGGCCCCTAAAGCAGCTTTTCATTAAGACAGGGTCACCATCGTGTCCCAACAAGATCTCGTACAAATATATACACAAGGCAATGGACCAACGAATCCATTTGAAGCCTGGAATTTATTCCAGATCAAAAAGCGTTTCTCTAACAGGAAGATGACAGGATGGCACCCTGTCACCAGTTCCCCAGTTGTCCTTTTTAGACCATTAAATGCTCCACAAAATTGTACAAGATGCATCATTATCACCATCACATTCTTTGGAAACATTTCATGAACACAATGGTTGATGCTGCAACTTCCCCAAAACCACCAAAACTAAAATGTTGAAATTTGGCTCACTAAACAAAATGGTCACCAATAGTAAATCAATATGCAGCAGCCAATACATGTATGCGTGAATGGCCAAGAATTTTGTAAGCTCATTTATTATATTATGATATAGTTATTGGTTTCCTTATTTCAGTTGTCTTTTTTTCTCTGCCATGGTTAAATGCTCAAAAAAGTCCTTACTAAACATTTACAAAATTTAAATCCTCTCTCACCCGTTGAAATGGTCCAATTATTCATTCTCTCACAACTTGGGCCAGTTTTCACATTTCTCTCGACTGATCATTCTCTTTTGTGGTGGAAATATCACACTCCCCTTAGTGGTATGTCTAGTGTGTGTGCATATGTGTATCTAAGCAAATATTACCTTTCATCAATTTCACCATCATTTCTCCACTAAACCAGATGAACAACCAATTTTTAAATGTGTGAAAGAGCATTTCGTTTTTGTCTGTCTCACTTTCTGGCAGATAATGGCGCTGTGCTAGAAACTCCTAGTGTACTGGCCTTTAAAAATAACTCCATCAGATCACTCAGGGCTGGTTAACACCCACACACTGCCATGTCCTTAAAGTCCATACCTTTTAACACAGGATTATAGAGCTGGAACAGGCTTCAGCCACTGCACTAACATACAACAACCAGCCTTAAATAGTTCAGCTCAGCAGCCGGGGAAACAGGTGGGCTACCGGAGATGAAGCTGGATTATATTTGGGAAGACGATTTTTTGGTTGGAACATGACTCTCATTTTTTCCCTTTGAAAACAATTTAAGCTTGTGTGTGTGTGTGTGTGTGTGTGTAATTGTGTGTTCACTACACAGGTGTGGAGGTTGCGAATATACACAATATGTGTACATATCCACCAATCATTCATAACATTTAAAACACCAGGCAAATATTGTGTGTATATGACATATCATCAATACCCCAAGGCTGTGCTGCCACCAAAACAGCTTTGTTACTTCAAAACATAGACTCCAAGACATAAGCAGAAGATCCTTTAAGTCCCGTAAGTGAGGAGGGGCCTCCATAGACTGGACTTATTTGTTCAGTACATCCCACTGATTCTCACTTACATTGAAATCTGGGGAACTTGGAGGCCAGCTTGAACAACTGAACTCTTTGTTATGTTTCCTAAACCAATCCTGAACAATTTTTGCAGTGTAGCAGGACCATTATCCTGCAGAAAGAAGACACTGCCATTAGGGAATACTGTTTCAATGAAGGGGTGTTCTTGGTCTGCCAGTGTTTAGGTAGGTGGCGTGTGTCAAAGTAACATGCAACTGAATGCCAGCATCTAAGGTTTTCCCGGCAGAACATAACCCAGAACATCATAATGCTTTCTAGTCATCTAGTTTTCACTGGTTGGCCATTCATATCCTTACGCTTGTCCTCTTTTTCCTGCTTCCTATACATTGACTTCAGTCTTAGTTAGAACTGACTGTTCTTTTCCTCTCTTATATATCCCACTCCTTGACAGATGCTCTTGTAATGAAATAATTATTGATCATAATGTCAGTCAGTCACAAACATTAAAACCTGTGTCAGGTAAAGTGAATAACATTCTAATTAAGATTATGATGTGTGTGTTGTAATAAAAAAAATAACTTTAATTTTAAGGGCGTTAATTATTTTTTTGTAAAAATGTCATTTGACTTTTGTACAGTACAGTACATTTGCTTGTGTGTGGATTTGTATTCAGTAAGCCAGTGCTGTGACCTAGGTAGGTGTGTTTAAGTCTTATTTATATACCTAATACACCATATGTGCAAAAGTGAAAGTGACCCTTCTGTTATATGTGGACACACCACAGCACACAGTGTGAACACAGCACCCGGGGAGCAGTGTGTGGGGATGGTACTTTGCTCAGGGTACCTCAGAGGTGCTTAGCAGGTCTGGGACTTCAAATCCACAACTTCCTGATCTAAGGGCACATACCCTTACCACTAAGCTACCAGCTGCTTGAAAGTTTGTAGACATCTGCTCATCAAACAGTCCTGCTGAGTCCAGTGGTATTAATAGGGACTTTGTGCCCCTTTATATTCCTCTTCTATTTGGAAATGGTACCTTCTGGCTCAACTTTTCTTTGGAGATCATATAAGGTGTGTGTGTGTGTGTGTGTGTATGTGTGTGTGTGTGTAATTGAACAGTCTGTGTCAGCACAGGGTACACACTAAAGTAGCCGCTTTCTCTAATTGGAAGGGATGTCTGAAAATGTCCACTGTCTAACATATTGGGTTACACAATATAGTACATGTATTGTATCACATTCATCACTTTTACTGCAAAGTTGTCAGATTTGTTTTGACTACAACAGCTATAGAAAAGATACTGCTGAGACTTACTCATGATATCCAGCTTTCTATTTACTACTGCTATGAATATGGTTCAACACAGGGACCACATATCAATCCTTCTTGCCTCTGTAAGCTATGATTTGTATAATCTCTTGACAGCAATCACATATGACATACCATCACATGTCCCAAGGCTGTGCTGCAGTAAGACAAGGATTATCGGTATATGGATGGTAAATATAGGCAATGATCCTTAGAATATCTATCATAAAACCATACAGTTGCTCATGTTCTATTACCTGGCCATAGAAACCACATGCTGTAGGTACACAACGGACATCACAATGTAAGTTTGTTGAAAAGTGAATCAGGTATACAGTTTGTTTTTAAGAAAAAAGCAAGGCACAGGCTGTACAAAGCCAAGCTGAGCCACTGAGCTTCTTGGCAATGTGAATGGCTTTAAATGATAAATATGATTTAACAGTGCAGCCATCTACTGTGCATCAGTTCACTAATCTTCTACAGCATCTGATTTACCAGTAATATTTCATAATATTCATAATAAGTGCCTTGAAAGCATTCACTGGAGTGATATGTAAAGAAGAGCTGCATCATTTCTGAAATAGGGGTGTTTAGTATTGAAACTGTATCATTATGATGACAATCTTTGAGAGAAAGTATGTGCAAAATGGTAGCTTTACAGGAGATGGATAACTGTTCTTTAAACCCATAATGCAAATATATATTTCCTTCATTTCTGTTGGTCCGTTTATCCATGTTTTCAAATCTCAATGTAAAAGAATGGAGAAATAATCAAGTGATGTCAAAAATGAAAAACAACAGAAAATGTACTTTTTTTTTGTTTCTGACACCAAATACTTTGTAGTGTTATATGTATAATCTTCATAAATACAGTATTGTAAGCATAAGTTTACTTCTCTCATCTGGCATTTGGAAATGTTCAGTGGCATTTTTGAAAATAGTATTATCCCACATAAACATTACTCAATTGTAAATCTGATCACACCACTACAACTACTACTACAACTACTACTACTACCACAACTACCACCACTACTACTACAACTACTACTACCACAACTACCACCACTACTACTACAACTACTACTACCACCACTACCACCACTACTACTACAACTACTATTACAACTACTACTCCCACCACTACCACCACTACTACAACTACTACTACCACAACTACCACCACTACTACTACAACTACTATTACAACTACTACTCCCACCACTACCACCACTACTACTACAACTACTATTACAACTACTACTACCACAACTACCACCACTACTACTACAACTACTACTACCACCACTACCACCACCACTACTACTACAACTACTACTACCACCACTACCACCACTACTACTACAACTACTACTACCACAACTACCACCACTACTACTACAACTACTATTACAACTACTACTACCACCACTACCACCACTACTACTACAACTACTATTACAACTACTACTCCCACCACTACCACCACTACTACTACAACTACTACTACCACCACTACTACTACAACTATTACAACTACTACTACAACTACTATTACAACTATTACTCCCACCACTACCATTACTACTACTACAACTACTATTACAACTACTACTACCACCACTACCACCACTACTACTACAACTACTATTACAACTAC
>JBBPDH010000104.1:13285041-13302854 GCA_037974565.1 Clupeocharax schoutedeni
CATGATGATCTATTTATCATTTGTGTGTGTGTGTGTGTGTGTGTGTGTGTGTGTGTGTGTGTGAGAGAGAGAGAGCCTGTGTGTGTACAGTATGGCCACTATAATGACTGCCTAAAGCACAGGCATTTAAAACCATCCCACAGGCTCTGTGGTTTCCACAAAGGGGAGGGAGAGAGTGAGGAGAGAGAGAGAGAGAGAGAGAGAGAGAGAGAGAGAGAGAGAGAGCCAGAGAGATGGAGAGGGAGAGAGAGTACCTGTATTCATAACATTCAAATGAAGGGGTGCTGGGTACTTAACAGTCTTGACAGCTCCCATGAAAGCTGCCACAGATACAATGCTCTGGCGTTTGAGGAATCAGCTCTTAAACTGTCTACCTTCCGTATCGTTGAGTTGTAAAGGATGAAGTTAAGAGATAAGACTTCAAGTCTCTGTTCAGTGCATGTCTAATCTCTGAGCCAGTCCTCCGCCGCTGCCTTTCTCATATGTAGCTCTACCAGCTGAGCTGAGGAGAGCTAGTAGTTGGGAATCTACATCCTCAACTCACAAACCATGACAGATATGAAAATAAAATCCTCCGCTTGAAGCTCAACCACTTAAAAGACTTTAAGCTCAGCCGTTCAAAAGCAAGAAACGGCGCATTACTTCATTCCACATTGGTTTCACATGAAGACATCAACACAACGTGGCCTACTCTCTTTACTTCACTTGCTTTTGGCAATGGTTAGTGATGCATTTTATTCATGAACACCCATGTATGGCATTTAGTGATGTGAAAGCACTGGATTCTTTCACATCACTTTTCCGCGTGGGCTTTAGCTAACACTGTGCCCACACTTCCTCTTTTCCTCCCTTTTAACCGAAATGACGCAACAGATCCACGTTTTTCGTTCCACTGAGTTTCAAACAGCAGGTCTCCCGCTAACCCCCTTCGTGTCTTCGTCTTTCTGGTGTTCATTAGCGAGACACCAGTGTTGTGTGGAACGCCTTCAATCTATTTCACTGGACCGTCTCTAGAATCGATCGGACAGAGGGCTCGTCAAGCATCGGGTCACGTGACCGCCTCGTCTGAGGCGATGTCCTAATGGCGTGAGTTTCCTCTAACTGTGGGCAGGGGTGGTGCCCACACTTCACTGACTGCAGTGAGTGGCAGGACTTGGAGGTAAAGGATCTGAATCTCACGACTCTCCTACCGTTTTACTTTTTTTTACAATTTTTAGACGGTCTGTTGGGCGCATGCTCACCTGTGCGATTTTAACAACAGAGCGCGAGAAAAGTGAGTGAATCAGGAGAGTGGGGCTTCGGGCGTGTGTGTGGGGGGCAACAGCACGGCCACCAGGTGTGAGAACCGAGGGATGGAGGCTTGGCTTGGCCCCAAACAACGACTCCCCAGCGGCCGCTGCCCGTAGAGTCTGTGGGCACGATGCGCGGAGGCTCAGCGCAGCGTCTCCACACAAGAGCGAGAAGCAGGACTGAGACCACCACTTCTCTCCCTCCCACCCCAGCGAGACCGGAGTCCGGAATGACTTCATCAGCTCGGAGGCACTGATGGAGTAAGGTTGAGCCGGGGAGACCTGTAGCCGGACGGTGTACACACCGGGGAAGCCTCGCCACGTCCGTTTGCTCTCTCGGTTCCGTGTCAGAAAGAGAGAGGAATGGTCCGGACACAGAAGCGGAGGCTGTGCGGTGTTCTCTCGGTGCCGGTGCTCGTGGCTGTCATGTGCTGTGCTCAGAGGTAAGTGCTCCCGGCCAGCGCCGAGGCTGGAAGTGCCGTGCTTTGGAGGAACGAGCCAAACATGTTGTTTTCATTCTCTTCCAGCGCCAACGAACCGGGCAACATGTCTTTTGTCAAAGAGACAGTGGACAAGCTGCTGAAAGGATACGACATTCGTCTTCGCCCTGATTTTGGAGGTACGTTGAGCCTCAGTGTTTACTATTTTTTTATATTTTCTGGATTCAAGTTGTGTACAACTTATTCGGGGTTGCTGTGATATGGGAAAAGTGCTCGTGGATCAGGGTGGATTATGATAAGTTTGCTTTGCTCTTTCAAGGCGCACCGGTGGCGGTCGGGATGAGTATTGACGTGGCGAGCATAGACATGGTGTCTGAAGTCAACATGGTAAGTGCACTCACTTTTCCTTCTGCGCTCCTGGCCGTGTCACTGGCACGCAGGGTCTCTGAGACTCGTCATACATGACTTCAGGGGGTCTACACTCGTGATACACAGAGGATTAACAAGTGATACACAGAGGATTAACTGACCCTGTGTGTGTTCTGCTGCCTCGGGGCAGTGGTAGAGAGTGGCAGTCTGCTGTCCAGGGTGCTGAAATCACACAGCCCCACCACAGGGGTGAATGGAGGCCCTTAAAGTCTGATTTTCCACCCAAGTACTTTTGGTGTTCAAATATATTGTAGTGTGTGTGTATGTGTGTAATAAAAGATAAAGCAATTGCACAAACACTGACTGCATACAGCTGGCATAGAGAATAATATGTCTTTAGTTTCTGGTTTTGGCATAACCAAGTTAAATCTGGTTTGTTTACTGGAGGAAATATACTCTTGACAAAAACTTATGACAGGAAGCTTTTGGTGCATTTTGAGTCAGCAAAATGTTGAGGGCCAGCAGTATTGATTGTCAAGCTATCAGCGAGCTTGCTATTCATCTGTATATGAGGAATACAGTTATGCTGTCCATTAGGTTGTAAGAGGAAGTGCACATCTTGTAGAGCTTTCTAAATCCAGTGCTCTTATGGTATACTGTATCCTCATTTTACACAGCATTGTATAAGGTTGGTATTGCATGGTTACATCATAGTGCATAATTTTTTATATGCATGTTTATTAGACTGAGTGTGTTGATTAGTCAGACACCATGTGTAGACTGGACCACACCTGGTGTAGACACAGTGTCAGCCTGTCCTAATGGCCAGTGAGCGTAATACCATATGAGACCAGGCTGACATAATGGTAACCATGTCCAATTCACTGTGGTAAAGAGGCGGATAAGCAGATGAGCTAACTCTCTCACCTGGCTGCTTCTACTCTGAGTTCCCTCATGACCAGAAATGGGTGGGACGCATGTACCGAAGTCAGGAGTTGATGGTACATGGTACAATGGCATGATTGCATTTCTTAGTTAACATACAGAACGCTTTGGAGTGAAACTTTTGTCAGTACAAATGTAAACTGAGTGAATGGAAAATAAGAGATGGTGAATGACCTCAGTAGCCTAATCACCCAAGAGAAACCCAACAACAACAGTGATTGTTTTATTCAGTTTTTTGTTATTTTTTCAAAATGAAGTGCTTAGGAAGAAATAGAAGAAACAGAACAATCTTCAAGTAGAAAAATAAATTAAAGTAGGTGCATACAAAATAAAATAAGATAATGGACCGATGTCCAATCATCTGTTTTAAACTGTGCACTTACACAGTAACTGTACATTAGTTGTTATAGTTTCTAGGTTTGCTCTGACCTCTAATCATCCCCTTTATGATCTGTGAAATGGTTTAATGTCCTATAATTACTGAAATAAACAGTATACTCTGAATAGTATACTATGACATCATTTATCCCAGTATGATACCATATTGTCAATCACAAAATATCTGGAGGATGTATGACACATGAATAATTCCACTACGAATTCCACATACCATTAGTGTAAGAATGCCATTAAGAACATGCGTCATAAACTGTCGTTGACATTTGAGGCACTTATTTCACACAGATGGTGAGACAGAAGAAGTGACAAAGATGTGTAGGTGTGGTCAAAAGAAGGTTTCTAAAGTTCAAACTTAGAGTGAGAAACTTATATTGAACCAGCGTTACCTCTAAAGGACCCAGCACTTTAAATTATGTCATATAAATCCACACAGATGCACAGCACACCACAAAGTTTTAATGCTGATTGAAAGGTCCTGATTAGACTGTCCTTGATGTTCCGTGCTGTTCTCCCCAGGATACTGATTAGCAGTGTGGTGCCATTAACTTTACTGAAGCCCAGTATTATCATTATTAATAGGGTGTAACTGAATAGCACATCCAACATAGCACAGTGCAGCATGAAAAATAACCATGAAAAATATCATATCAGTCAGATAAATCGTCTTTATAAGCTTTTACAGTTTGGTATGATGTGAATTCTTTATGCTTTAAAGTATGTTGTATATTTACCATGGCTCATTAGCTGTTAGTCTTGCTATTATTCAGTCATATCTTTTTTATATTTTCCTAAGATTGCAAAAATCTGGTTAAATATGTTCACTTCATACTTTTTCATGAACTAATGAACATTTTAAGAGACCAGTGGATTAATTTCACAACATGACTGAATTCCATTTTTCTTCATGCATTTAAAACCTAAAGAAACCCACAGAATATGTTAATGTATATCTCAAACACCACGGATAAATGGGGACTACAGACTTTAAAAGGAGAAACATATTTTGATTTCAACAGTCAGTTACATGAGAGATGTGCTGACACAGTGAAGCAATATTTTTCTATTTCTGCCATTCGCTACCTTTTTGTGCTCTCCTGATATAATTCTCTCAATGATCATTTAGATTTATTGATTAGTGCTTTCTGTACCATTAACAACATGTGAAGTGTTATCAGGAAAATGAATTATTCACTACACTCACATAACTTCTTCCTGATCCCATCAGCATGAAATATCAAACCATGTTTTAAAGGAAATCAAGAGTACGGCCAGGGTTTGACCTTTTTATGAGGTCAGCTTTATGACAGAACTTACAAAACTCGTACAGGAAGTCCTAAGGGAGGTATTTAGCTGAGCAAGGTAATCAAGGCAGCGCTAACAGGATTTGCCAGCCAAAGAATGGCACTTGCTCTTTTCAGATTAGTTATTTCTGTACAACGGATTAGCTTTCTTTAGAGACACAAATTAGGATTACTTTACATTTAGTATCAGTGACACTGAGTGTGTGTGTGTGTGTGTGTGTGTGTGTGTGTGTGTGTGTATGTGTGAGTACAAGAGCTTTTGGCTCAGTGCAGCACAGAGCAGCAGTGGTATCAGGCAAACCGTGCATGGAAGGGATTACACTAGCCCTTGTGATGATTATTTTGTGAGACAGATTAACATTTGAGAGTGACAAGAATAGAGGGCAGCATGTAATAGTGCCAATAATGCTTGCACACACGCAGTGCGTGTTTTATTCTGCTTAGATGGTCATTGAGATAGCATGGATATGTGTATTTGTGCTTTATGTATGAATTACATACAATACATACAAGTCACTTACAATGTTTACACATGGCCAATAGTTTGGCTAAGTTCTTATTTAGTCAAAGATACAAGACCAAATGCAGAAAGTGTCAAATGCTGCAAAAATCCACAACGTGGAACAATCTATTCGTTTACCTGTCCAAATCTGTGTCAAGTAGTCTGACTAGTAGTGTATGAATTGTTTTAATCTTAGGCTTAGGATCAACTCCTTATCCAGACCATGAGAGACAAACCACACCATTTACATAAACATGTCTTAGACATGTCAAACCAGTAATGTTTATGTAAGTGTACGCATTATCAGCCATTTATCTTTAGGCCTTTAATCGGCTGACAGATTACTTAAAAATAAATATCAGTGGACAATGGAAAATTCTCTTACAGTATAATATAAGCTTCATGCTGTTGGGTGCAAGATAGTTTCTTGGCGGTCACATATTCAGAATGACCAACCAGTGAAAGTATATTACTAAAAATGTGAGCATGTGACATACACTATATGACCAGAATTATGTAGATACTTGTCCCACACACTTACATGAACTCCAAACACACACATACACCATCCCATTTACAACATCCACTCTTTGGGGTGGGTTTCCATGCTAATTTAAGCACATCTGTCGTACCCATTCAGTCAAAAGAGCATTTGTGGGGTCTGGCAGTGACATCTGGCAGTGACAAGTCTAGCTGC
Organism: Clupeocharax schoutedeni; assembly: GCA_037974565.1. NCBI lineage: Eukaryota > Metazoa > Chordata > Actinopteri > Characiformes > Alestidae > Clupeocharax > Clupeocharax schoutedeni. Next base: position 13,290,984 of record JBBPDH010000104.1, read on the forward strand.
TTCTGTCTTGCAATTGCCATTCTTCATTTAGGCTGTATGCAGGCTACTGGAGCCATGTCTTTATACGCAGGGGAGCATGATACTAGAACAGGATATTGCTTTCACCAAATTGTTGCCTCAAAATCTGAAGCATATCATTGTCTATACTATCTTTGTTTCCTGTAATATTAACATTAACCTGAAATGAAGCCCTGAAATACAGCCACCAAACCTTACTGTTGGCCTTATGGATTCAGGTAGATCAAGTTCTCATGACAGAGAGTGAAGTGTGATTCTTCTCTCCAGAGAGCACATTTCCACTTCTTCAGCGCTGTGTGCTGCGTACAAAACTCCAGCCGACTCTTGGCTTTGCATATTGATCTTACATATGCTCTGCCATGGAAACCCATTTCATTCAAGATTTTTCAGAGTTATTGCGTCGTGTTTTTTTACATTTCAAAATAAATGTCACATCACACTGAGGCATCACATTATTACAGGAGGAGGAGGGTATATTAAGAGGAAGAAGGAGCTGTTTTTTTCTGCGTAGGCAACAAAGGGCTAAAGAATACTGTTCTATTTTTGACTTGGTTTGTGAGAAGCATGACAGCTTGGTCCATGGATGAATTTATTCGCCTCAGAATGTTATAAATAGTATCACATTTTCACAGTGAATGGCCCTGGAGTTTCCCTGTTATTTGGTGGGATAATTGAAAATATTATGCATAATCTTATACAGAGCAGCTCCTAACCTTTGCAGTGCTACAGAAGGTTACTCTTAGCTGTGGGCGGTACCTGCCCACTGCATGATCCAACATTTCCCAGGTGAGCGAGAGAGCATGTCATTGGGATTTTACTGGGCACTTAACTTAAATGTGTTCATGTCAAGATTTCAGGGCTCTCACACACCCACAGATGCAAGTATGTGTACACTCACTAACGCACATTTGTTTTAATAGGTTGGATAAATGCTTTTCTTCAGTTAAATGAACTTTACAGAGTTACGCATGTTCATCACTCGCTTTCCTACAGCATTTCTCTACAAACACATGCTCATATTTATGTTTCAATCTTATATGTCATAACACGCTGCTTTTATTTTGTATGTTGTTAATTTCAGTAAAAGTTTCCAGCAGTGTAGAGTGCAGATTGTAATAAGTAAGCATGACTGCACAAAGGGCATTAGAAATTTCAATTATTTAACCCTCAGGTCCCAGGTTGCTTTAAAAATATATTTGTTCAAAGGGCCCTCTTTACACTTTTCGGCTGAGCTTTTTGAAATGGGTCAAATATTTGGGTTAGAGGGGACTGTGTTTTATGTCGCCAGACTCGCTGATTATGCGTTTCATCTGGAAGCCTGGCTGTGATTGTTGTGATTGTGTAGTGATTGTAATTGCCAATTGAAAAATGTGAGGTCAGCCCTTTAACAAAGCTGAACTTGTGTGGTGTGTTTGCTATGCAGATTACATCACAGGCTGTTAAAATTCCACCAGAGACCACGGACAGGACTGCTTACACGTGCTAAATAAGACATCCACTGCTGCCTCCTTCCTTCTGCTCCTGTGGTGTTAGAGTCATCTGATGTAGTGAGAGAGACATTAGAGGAAAGGCAGCAGTTTGGAGCTGATTTCAGCAAGCCTGATGTTTGGTCTGCTTGTGGCCCTGCTGGAATTGGCCGTGTCTGGAGTTACTGATTGACGGAGATGATACGATGACAGTGTGTCACACTTGCTTACCATGTTCACTGCTGATTAGTCAAACTTGTTAACTTTAACCATGGGGTATTAAAAGATGCCTGCACTGATTGACATACTGCAGTCTTATTTTCCAAGTACCTTTAGTGACTCCATTGAGGGCTGATTGTGTGAAATAGTGTATAAATAGCTTGCTGCCATGGCAATGAGGCTTGCTTTGAGGTGGAGTTTTATATGTGTGAGTGTGTATGTGTGTGTGTGTTCAGGTGAGGGAGAGAGATAAAGTGCTAATGTGGTGTGTCTGGTCAAATGTACATCCTGGTTTGTGTAACTGAATTAATGTGTGTGTGAGACAGAAGAGTCTCTGTACAAAAAAGCTTTAACCAGAAACAGCATGAATATGCAATACTGTGAAATCTCTACGAGAAGGTAGACCTTTACAGATTAAAATGTTACAGATTAAAGGTGGCTTAAATTTGTTGTTAGCTTTTTTAGTAGACCAAAAAGAGTCCTTCAGCACGGGCCTGATAGAAATGAAACTTCTCTTTTATGAAGTTGAATTTCCATTTGTAAACCAATGTGGTTTTTAATAATAAAAAAACAGCTTTAGTTAGTGAAATAAACCATTAAACTCCCTGAATTCAGAAAAATCAGCCTCTTAGTGAGTCTCAGTACTCACTGACTCACCGAAATCCTAAAAGCCAGCACCAGCACACCTGTAGGGTTGTGTTTTGGCTGAAAGCATATATGTGGATCTGACATCAGCTACAGCAAATGCAATTGTTGCTCACACACTTACAGCTGCTGGCTTTACTGTGAGCGAACTGACAGTGATTCTGCCTCCTGCACACACATGCACAACACTACATGGTACACACACGTGCACTCATCAAAGTTTTCTTCCTCCAACACGACAGTTGCAACAAAAATGAATGGCTTGAAATCTTAGTTGTCAACCAATGCGGCGAGCACCGGGTAGAAATAAAGTGCAGAAGTGTTGAAAATGCAACACTGTCCCATAAAAATTAATTAAGTCTAATCAAGTTTTGACGGACTGGTCCGCTTCTGTAACCTCTCCAATGGGAGCACCCACACAGCACCTATTAAATTAAACTGTCAGAATGTGCTGTTAGTAAGCAGAATATATCCCAGAAACCAACAGCATTCAGACATAATCAATGGGGCCTTCCTGTTTTGTGCAGTGGACAGAAAAGCCTGCTCAGAACGCAGAAGTAAGAAGAACATTTCCGAACAAGCTTTGAAAAATGATCAGGCTTTTGTCATTCTATCAGACAAATATTACATTAACTGTAAATAGAGCCAGAAAGTCAAAAATGTATTTATTAAATATTAAATTATACTATGACTTCTTCTATAAATAAATGTAGGTATGTTAGCCGTTATTAATGGTAGAATTATCCTCTAGAGGTAAGAGTGGCCTATAGCACTATCACAGGCCACTCTCTCTCTTGAGAATCACCCCTGTGCTGATGTCAGAACTATTTTTTTAATGCATTACTAAGATCAGTAGCATGTTATGTATATTTAATGATTGCGATGCATCAATATGTTTAGTGCTACGCTGTCTGATGTTACTCTTTGACCCTTAGAAGTCACAGTTACGCAGCAAGTTAAAGTACCAGATTAATTTTGTGACAGCACAGGTTATGTAACTTCATTCAACACCACACTTGTGTTTGGAGGCAGGTGATTTTTTTTGTGGTAAATTTGCTGATAATGCACTTTTGCATGTACAGTCTTGTTTAGATTTTGCCATCGTTTTTGACACATTTTAATACTGAAATGAATGTAGACAGAAATGTGAGCAAGTTGTTGTATATTGTTGTATGTTTGTGAAAGCCATTCATTACATACATAAATACTTAGTTATGTTGTAATAAATGTAATTTATGAACATGAAATGACAGTAGTAACATTATATACATCTAACATTTAAAAATAACAATGACATTTTAAATAAAAATAGCATCTATGTTTATTCGTACCTTGTACTGAGTGCGATTACTCATTGTCCTCATTTTGTGTGTGTATGTGTGTGTGTGTGTGTGTGTGTGTGTGTGTGTGTGTGTGACTCAACCTTCGGATGGAGGAGAAAAGAGAATGAGACGTAAAAATGCATGAAGGTCAAAGGTCAAGTGTGAGTTCCTTCACTGTGGCTGTGAATGGACTGTGTGTGTGTGTTAGTTACAGAGACAAGTGGCTATTGTTCACCAGTAACCAGTGGGCAGAGTTTCTCCATCACCCCATCACTGACCACATCTCTCTCACACACACACACACACACACACACACACACACACATCTGTACAGTAAGGAAGTGAAAACTGATTTGTTCCAGCTGGTGCAGCAGGAAGAGAACCGAGCACATATCTAACATATCTGATCTCTCTCTCTCCCTCACACACACACACACACAATGATACCGTACAGCCTAGTCATGTTTATATGTGTGTGACATGAACTTTCTTTACAGTAGTGGTGAACGGAACCAGACGTCTACAAATACAATTGTAAAACAAAACTAATTCTGATTTGGAATGTCTCTCCACCATGAATGAGTTTTAGAACCAAAGACTCTGATAGAACAACATCTCAGGCATCAGGTGGTGCAACTACAACTACTTAATTGAATGACTTTCTGTGAGGGAGCTTCTAGAGAACCAGACGTCTGGTTCCATTCACCCCAGTTGTGAACAATTCAAACTACATCTTTAAACGTATTTTAAAAAAAACAAAAAACAAAGGGAGTTAAACTGACAGCCTAAATGAGCTCAACAAGTCTCCACTGGCCTTGTGTTAAAATAGTCACGGTTCAGGATTAGTCTCAGCACGGGCAGAGAAAGAACAGCAGTAGATAAGCTAATTACATAAAGAGAGTGAGATCAGTGCTGGAACAGTGTGCATGTGTGCGAGAGAATGAGTCTGTTTATAATTTAATCAAAGTATTAAATCACTGACTTCGACAAGATTCGTGTTTAAATGGTATGACTGTATCAAGAATCGCTTAAATCAAACACATTTATTAAAGAATCAAAAATCAGAGCATTAAATCTTTTTCGAAGGAAGCATAACTGAATCATTTGTAGATCTAATGTCAATCATAACCCAAAACCTAAACCTAATCCAAACATTAATGCTAACACGGTTCATAAATCACCAAGTTTCTCCAGTTTAAAGATTACAGCATGTGTAGATGATAACCTGTAGGACTAGGGCTAGGTGATTAATCGAAAAAGTAATCGTAATCGACATTCAGAACCTATAATCGATTATTTCGATTACTTTCCCTTTAAAAATATAGACAGTAGATAGTGTGCGTGTGTTTCCTTCAATTATTTTAAAATCAAGTAATGCACCCCTCATTCAAAAATCTCTCGCTTGTAATGTGAGCATATTTACTGTACAAAACTTGTCAGTGAACTATGAGGGCAAATAAATAAATTCATTAATCGTAATCGAGTTAAAAGGTTCAATTAATCAAGATTTTTATTTTATGCCAAATCGCCCGGCCCTATGTAGTCCCATCAAAATAAAGAGTGCCCAAGTTATTGATTTGGTTTCATTGAATAATCAAATCTTTGGTGAAATGCTTCACTGATTTGTTCTGATGGAATCATAATCTAATTGAATCACTGTGAGGTCAGAGATTTACACCACTGTTACGGACCCAGCTGGTGTGGGTGTGTGTGCACGCACGAGTATGGTGCAGATGTGAGGGCAGTGGGGTGATGCTGTATGTGTTTGGTGTCCTTTTGTCCTTTCAGCTCTTTTCTCTCCTTGAACTTTTTCAGTTCCTCTGAGAGACAGAGAGAGCGAGAGAGGGAGAGAGAGAGAGAGAGAGAGAGAGAGAGAAAGACTCTGTTGTGAGGATGAACAAGGGCAATGGGTTTCAGGATAGGCATAGTGTCTAAATGTCTAAAAATACAGCTCTGTGCAAAAGTCTTGAGCTCCCAAACTCATTTCTTTATATTTTGCTTTGAATCACCTTGTGATAACTGTCTTATGTTTGGCACATTGAGAAAGTTATATGAAAGAAACAGGAACAAATGTTTTGCTGTGACAGGCTGCAAAGTGCCTAGATACAAGGAGACTAGATAAAGGAGTTCCAACCACTCAGCATTCAGCACCACCAGTATACTGATCACCACCTGATCATTTGGATTCATCTGCTCTTGTTTCTTCACTGGTTCAGGACTTAAGTTTGACGGTCTTAAATCATTCATACGCAGGTCACTGTGTGGATTAACAAACCAAACTATTCCTCTGAAACTGGTCAGGTTCGGGTCTGGACTGAAATATAGTCTTTAAAAGTCCTACAGGAAACCTGGAGAACTGTTCCTCAAGACTACATTAAAAAGTCTGGATCTTTAGAAGCAAAATATGAAGTAATGAGGGGCTTAAGAATTTTTCACAGTCCTTTATATCGCAGCTAACCCCAACATTAAGTCTGAAGCCATGTGATGTAATGCTCATTTCCATGTGTGTGGCATGAAGTTTGTGTTGCACGATGTCCACCTTAAATGGTGTGGCTGTGAAGTTCTGCTGCTTAATTTAAGGTGAACAAAAAATTCCAACTTTACCATCGTATAATCAGCAAAAATAATTAGACTTTTATTGGATTACAAAAAGATTTTTTTTTGATTTATCAAAAAACTCAGTAACCTACTTGGTGTGATTCATCACCCTGTCAAAAACACTGCGATTGGTTAAAGGGTTGTTCTAGTCCCTAGTCTCCTCTGCATTTAATGTATAAGTTTGTTTGCCAGGGATGACTGTACTGTGAAAACGAGGAGCTGCAGGATGAAACTGGGCTGTAGGGAGGGAAGGAGTGAGAGAGAGGCAGTGGCGGAATGTGGTCCTGAATGTGGTAAAACCGGCAGTGTCGCTCTACAGATGTCAGAAATACCACAGGTCAAGAGTTTCAGCTCCAGCAGCTGATCTGGGATCTGTCTGATGGGGAATTTGTACTTTTAGCTGACAATAATACAAGCATTCTACCTCTTTCCTAAAACATCTATGGCGCAAGTTCGAGGCGAGTCTATGGGGAATAAGTCTTTAAGGCAAGCTTTGAGCAGCAGTGGCAGAACACACACAAACACACACACAGCTCTCTGGATGTGGCTTGGCCTTTCAGGGCTGCCTAATTAAGCCAAAAAATCTATATTATGATTATCTTGGTAAATCCTGTGATTGTGGTTGCTAACTTCCTAAATACAATGTTATTTAATGATCTTTCAAATGTAACATCTTTTCATCAGCAGATTTTATATGTTAAAACGCAGTAGAATCACAAGCTGTCTAGATTACAACAACCACTCCCCCTTGATTACTATGTTTTCATAATCGCTGTGAGCCGAAATCCTCAGGAATAAGATTTCAATTATTACATGGCCTTCCATTTACGGCATTTATCAGACGCTTTTATCCAAAGCGACTTCCATTCTCTAACTACAGGGGACAGTCTCCCTGGAACAACTTGGGGTTAAGGGTCCTTCCATTACAAAACACTGAGTGAACATCAGCTTCTCCTCTCTGGGGGAACACAGGAACTCCGATTCTCCTCTGAAAGTGCTTCACTCAGTCTCACTTGAGGAGATAAAACATAGCAAAGTGTGATACAAGTGTGTTAGTGTTTTGCATCCACGCAGAGCTTATATTTCCCTGAAGTGGTATTGGATTCTCACAAGTCAGTACTGAAGTCTGCTATTATATGGTTCTGGGTCCTGACTAGTCAGTACTGAAATGTGGAGAATCTCCTGGTCAGTGGAGGAGCCAGTGGAGCGATGAGAGCTGTGGTCTGCATATAACCAACACACATTTGTGGAACAGAACATTCGGAGCAAAAATCCTCACTCATTATTAAACAGGAAACTCAGGACACACTTGTGAGGAGAATCTAGTACGGACACACCAAGAAAGAGTAAAGACAAACCAGCGCACACACAGTGACCAGTAGACACGCTGAACAGTACAGACCCTATACATACACCAGTACACATACACTGACCAACATAGACACATCAGCAACCAACAAAGACAAACACAATACAGTATAGACATACCAAGATCTGGTACACACACTGCCCCGTAGACACACTGAGAACCACTAGACACACTGACGAATGCAAACAGACCGACAACCAGTAGCCACACCAAGAACCAGTAGACACTCTGCACAATACACACACCGTGAACCGTGTAAACACACTGACCAGTACACACACTGATCAGTACATACACACTGATCAGTACATACACACTGGACCAGTACACACATTGATCAGTACATACACACTGAACCAACACTGTTACTGTTTACTGGTGTGTGGGGGCTCCTCCGCTGTTCCTTTTAATAACCCTCTAATAGCTCTCCCGTCACCATGGCAACAGCCCCGGGTGGTATCTGAGTGTATATCAATGTTACTCCTTCCGAGACTGGACCCCTGCGGTTCCGTGGCGGGGGTAATTCCAGTACCGAGTTCGGTTAGCCGTTAGCCACGTTAGCAGCGCGTCACCAGCGGTACGATAAACCCGTTAGCATTAGCCCCGTTGCTAATCCCTCCAGTAATCCCACCTTGCCATCGTTGGGCTCCATCTCTCTCCGGCTCCTCACGGTCCCGGGCGCCGCCTCATCCTCCAGCCGCCGCCTTCACCCAGCGTCCCGCTCAGAGGGTTCCGCTCCGCTCAGTGTCCCGCAGCTGAGGATACACACACACATACACACCGAGACCGGAGCGCCCGGCCACCAGCCCACTGCCTTCACAATAAGAGTCTGGAGAAATACACAAACACATCATCAACACATTACAAGAGTTCAAAGAGTTCGATTGTTGGATCAGTGAACTCACAACCAATTGTTGAAAAATCTGGAGCTGCATATGGGTGAAATATAGATATTGATTATGAATATATAAATATATGATTATGCTGAGACAATCCTTTTCAAAGGGGGGTCTATTTAAAATACCTTAAATACACCAACCATCCTAAAGAGTTAGGGTCTGTTTTATCATTAAACTCTGGGTGCTTCAGATTTTTCATCTGTCTGTCTTTCTTTTTATCTACTGACACAAAACAATTAATATATTAAAGGCCTTATTTAATCACTTAAATTCACCAATTGTCCAAAGGACACCAAGAGGACACATCACGGCACACTGTGGGTGCTTCATATATTTCAGATATAAGATTCAGGATTCAAAAACATTTTATTTGTCACATGCAGTCTTATTTGTACAGCATAGAGTGAAATGCTTTTTCTGGGAAGTCCACCCCTTGACTGTGCGGTTGTATCTAATCATTATGAACTCTCCATTGGATTAAATAATAATGCAAACTAAAAAGAATCTGGAATGCCATTTAGAGCTGAACAATATTTCAGGGCCCATGTTAAGGTATGAATATATGTTGGTAAATAAACATATAAGTATTAATTATGAATTGTATTTTTGTTATCAGTCTACCTGTTCACCTAACTGGGAGGGAATTATTATACATTAATTATTATAAAAATAGAATTATTAATTAAAAAAATATATATAATGCAGTTATAAATCATAAACAGCAGCCCAGCTTGCAGAACATAGTCTACAACACTAATGATGTTCAATCTGTAAACACTGACAGTGAAACGGAAATGATCTGATTCAGCTGGAATTTGCACTGTTTGTTTATATTGCTACTTTCGAGACTTTTATTTTGTCGGCCGATCGACTCAGCTTCTCGCTGTCAGTTCACAGAACCGAGTGCGAGATCACCCGCATCTCAACTGGAACGGGCAGCTCGCGAGGACATTCAGTTTATTTACATTTACAAATGGTTTCAAAACAGTTCATGTCTAAACACACAACAATAATAACACTACACAACGTATAACACAACATACAACAAACTACACAACGTATAACACAACAACAAAAAAATACAAGAAATGTCCCCTTTATAACATCAAAAGAGCTCCCATCTAAATACACAACACACAACAAACTACACAAATGAATACACAACAAATACACACAGCATACATCAAACAAGACACAACATACAAAAAATATCATCAAAACATTTCCTATCTAAACACAAATAACACAACCTCAAATAACACAACATGCAACATATAACAGGAACATGAGGCTCACACTGGGCAGGGCACTGAGCCACCGCAGGAATAACATAACACACAACATACAACAGAACATACAACACAAAACACACAACATACAACAGAACATACAACAGAACATACAACACAAAACACACAACATACAACACACAACATACAGCACATAACACACAACATACAACACATAACAAACAACACACACACACACACACACACACACACACACACACATATATATATATATATAGTCATACTAATATTTTTGAATTTAATTGCATGGTCTATGAGGTCTGAGGCCTGTTTTAATTTTACCCCTGATCATAGTTGTTAAAGGGACAATTAAATATGAATTAAAGTTGAATAAATTAGAGATGATAAACAATGCATAGAGCTGATTAAAGGCAATTAAAGGTGATAAAGGGTGATTTAAGGTAATTAGAGGAAATAAATGTTATGCTCATAAAATGTAATCCAAGGTAATTAAATGTGGTTTAAAGGGATTAGAGGTAACAGACAATGACTTAAGCTGGTTAATGATAATTATTGGTGATTAAATGTGATTAAAGGTAATAGAATGTTTACGAAGGTGATTAGAATGATTTAATATGAATAAAGGTGATTCAAATGGTGAAAGATTACTAAAGATTATTAAAGGTGATTAAAGATGAATAAAGATGATGAAACACTTCCTTAAAGAAAACATTCTGTTTTGGGTTTCAGGTCTCATTCCTGTAAGAAACTGGTGGTGTGGGTGCGTAACACACACACACACACACACACACACACACACACACACACACACACACGCACACACACACACACACACCTTTTCTCATTAAGGGAAAATACAAGGAAACAGATTTGTTTTTGTAAATTTGCATAAGCTCTCAAAGGGAAATTCCATCCATTTTCCAAAATTCCATCACAGTAGTTTTGAGAAGTTTCTTTTCCTAAAACTAAAACGTTTCCTGGTGGGTTGGATATATGAGGGGTCTTATGAGACAAATATGTGAGATTTAGTTCAGGTTTACTATTTTACCATGGCACTTGTGATAGAGACGTCTCGTCCCATTCACCATCATTGTAAAGAAAGCAGAGAAGAGAAGAGAGGTGAAGAGAAGAGAGGAGATGGAATGAAAAGAGAGAAGAAGCGAAGTGAAGAAAAGAGAAGTGAAGAGAATCATTTACACTTATAAAAACAGGCTACTGTCACGGTGCCCTCTACATTCTTTAAATTCAAAATTAGAAACTGTCTGTTTCTAGTTGCTATTGTATAATCGAACTGTCTTTACTCAGGAGTTAAAGGTACATTTTATTCTCTCTACTGCGTCTACCTCTTTTATTCAGAACATTTACAAAAAAAGTGTTTTTCCCTACATGGGCTCTTTAACGCTGCTGAGGGAAAAGGGCAGCGCAGTTCTGCTATTAAACGCTAGATGGCACCATTATTCCATTATCAGTAATAGCTAGGGAAATTAACCGCAGGTGCTTATGTAATGACTAAAAAGACACATAGAGACAAGAACAATATAAAAAAATAAGTCTAAATTAAATCTCGGCAAAACTGTGTACTTCACCGTTTGTTAACTGTGGAGTGGGTGTTCAGCATTGTCCATGATGGCCTGAAGTCTGGACAACGTTCTTCTTTCAGCCACAGTTTCCATGTTGTCCAGTTTCTCACCCACCTCAGAGCCAGTTTTCTTGATAAGTTTGTTGATTCTTTGTGTCTGCCACTAATTATTATTAGAAGTAATTTAGATGAGTATTATTATTTTAATTTATATTCTTATGAATATTATTCAGGAACACTTCTGTAAGATGAGTAATATTTTTAATTAATAATATTATGAACACTACTGCAGTAACCTTACTAGAAATTAGATCTTTTGTATTATTTTAATTAATATTATTATGAATATGAATGTAGAAATCCTGCTGTTGGTTGGTGTGATCTTCTGTGCAGTCTGTTTTTTTTTTTCTGCAGCTCCATTTCTGTTCTGTGGTGTGATCCTCTCTTACAGAAATGTAAACACTCATCCGTTGGCCGTTGTTCTG
>JBBPDH010000104.1:13335232-13345927 GCA_037974565.1 Clupeocharax schoutedeni
AGAATGAACCAGAATTATGGGGGTTGGGGACCCCCCCCCCCCCCCCACCCTTCCCTCTCGTAAACAAAACAAAGGCAACTATTTGTTTTTGAGTGATACACATTGAAAGGGGTCAAATTGACCCCAAGGAGAATAGGAGGGTTAAACATTTCCAATGTGTTCTCTGACTGAAAAATTATTTTTTTTCTCCCTTTCAAGAATGTTGCCATTGTGTTCATTTTCGTTCAGATCACAGCATGTCTTCCGATGCTGACTTCTGTGAAATCACTGTTAAGGTTTCTATCTGTTGATTCTTCCATGGAGATGTATTTGTGCAAGAATACTGCAAAGTGGGCCACTGCATCACTATTCCTTTGCCAGTCAAACTTTCCTCTTGGTCCTTGGCAAGGATTTTGGGTTGCAGTTTTGACCAGTCTATGAACAGTTAGCGCATGATGTTAGCAGTCATATATCAGGCAGAAAAATACAAGTGGAAACTATAGCCATCTTTTACTGTCATTTCTGGTATCGTAAGACTCAATTATCTTCAGTTTCAGATCCACAGTCATTGCCATAAATGAGCCCAAAGCGATGCGTGCAAGCACAACACCCTGAGTGGTTTGATGGGTCACGTAATTTATTTTGCTTTGGAGTTGTTTTTTTTTTCATTTTTCCCAATATTTTAAATTCAGCAAATAAATGAAACTCATAATTAAAATTTGTAGAAATATATATATTCTACAAATGCTGCATGGTTTTGTTCCGTCCAAATGTTGTATTAACTCCTTTTTTCTTAGAAAATCAACAAAACGCATCACTTGATCAGGGGTGCTAAAACATTTATACACAACTGTATGACTAAAATTTAATGGAGCGTACTTAAATTTTACTGGACTATACCAGGACAGCACCTGCTGTCAGCAGCATTGGTGTCATTCACTTTTTCGATTCAAGATTTTTATTTAACAGTATTGCACAACATTTTCCTTATTTGTAGGGCATGTCTCTCATGCTAAATTTGTCCCAAACCTAGTTCTGTAAATGAACTCGCTGACACAAAATACGTCATCATATATGTGTAACATATGGTGCCCTCAGTTTATGTTCAGGGGCTATTTGCCTTAACACAAATTGTATGGAATGGCATATGTTGGCCAAAGCCTAGTGTTTCCTAATCATAGAAGTAATTCGTTAACCATGGACCTCGGTTCACAGTGGTCTCTTTCACTAAATAATTAAAATTATATGCTTGGCCAATAGGGAAAGTGTGCTTTAACAAAACATGCCCATTGTATTAGAATTTAATACATGTAAAGCACAAAACAGTCCCACTTCAATTAATGGTCTGTCTGAACCATAATACCAGGAATCATACTATCTTTAAATGTTAATGTGGCTGGTCAGGGTAAAAACTAGGCCAGGGCCACTCTGCAGTCAGTAGACAGAGCCCTCTCTCATTAAAGACATAACAGCTCTCCCAGGGGTGAACAAATATGCTAGAGACAAGGTTCCTTGTAAACCACTGTGGCCTACACTAATTTCCCTTTAGGCTTTAATACTCTTTCTGCTCTTATCCTATTCAGGGATGTCCTTGTGAACCGCTGTCACAGTGCAGGGATGAGTCTGAATATGTCATTTTTTAACAACCATGAAATTCTAAGAAAACAAATTGTAAATCTCTTCTCTCTAATGTCATGTGTGTCCCAAAAAGATTCACTCTAACTGGATTTACTCTTGATTATTTACACATGACTCTTATTTATTAAAATGTAACTGACCTAAACAGAACAGGCTGAAGGCTACTGTGAGTCCAGCAGGATCAATTAAAAAATTTAGGTCATATTTTTATTTTTATTACTGTTGTATTAATACTACTGTACTGTAGTATTGCATAATACTTTTTTCATGATAAGTCAACATTTCCAGTTGTGAAAAAAGTATTATTACTGGCTTTGTGTGTATGTGTGTGTGTGTGTGTGTGTGTGTATGTGTGTGCAGAACCTCAGTGAAGACTTTTCTAAAAATGCTTCGAACAGCAATTTTGCCTCAATCTTTCTTATCCCCACTGTATGTTCATTCAGTAAACGGTTCAATGTAGAGGGTAACATCTCCACTTAGATAGGCCGAACGAGATTAACTCATAAATTCTGGCCTATGTTCCTGTTCATGAAGAGGTCACTCATCTTCAGGTCCATGTCTGGTCTTGGACCCGCCTGCACAATCCCCTCTGGAAAGAAGGAATGCCCATGCTGCACTCTGATTGTCAGCACAAGCTTAGAGTTGCATTTCAGCAAGGGAGATTTAAGTGATTTCTGCTGGCCCCGTGACTGAGAGAGCTGGGACTGAGAGCACTATGAGCTCCATCCTCCCTCATTACCCTGCTCCTCACACACAAGCTGCCTAATGTCAGGACATGATTTACTGAAGGCCGAAGATACTAAATAAGTAGCCTACTGGCCAGAAACCAGGCATAAAATACTGAGCATATTGCCATTGAAGACAAAACATCACTGTATTAAATGATATTAATAACACACGAACAGAGCTTGACCATAATTTGATCATAAAATATGTAGCTGTATATATAACCATATATATATATATATATATATATATATATATTAAAGGTGGGCATCGATTAATTATTTTTAACGCCGTTAATTGCATGGAATCTTTTCATCCCAAAGGTGTTGGATGGGGTGGAGGTCAGGGCTCTGTGGGAGCCAGTCAAGTTCTTCCACATTGAGCTCATCCAACCATGTCTTTATGGTCCTTGCACTGGGGCACAGTCACACAGGAATAGAAAATGTCTTGGTATGCTGAAGCATTAAGATTGAATTTCACTGGCAGAAGGGGGTCTTGCTCAAACCTTGAGAAGCAGGAGTGTCCCAATACTTTTGTCCATATATATGTCATAATTACATTTACAATAACAAACAACAATCTTTCTGTTTCCTTGCATCACTTGTTAGTTCTCTTTATCTTGTTCATCAATGCTCAAGACCCCCAAAAATCCCATAAGTGTGTTTGGTGGATGATTATTAGTACAGCAGTAACAGCGTATTAGTTTGTGTTTGTTAGTAGTTATATTTTAAATCATATGTCTGTGTACTGGCCACTGGTTGGTCAACCTTGCAGATGTGAAATTATTGATGATAGTTCATCTGATGATTTACATTTGTAACCCTCTATACTTCATCATTGGTAAGTTTCTGAACACCAGACACTTGGATACTTTGGATATTTTGACTGTTTCCGGCCCAGCAGTGACACTGAGATGTGAAAAACTCTAGCTGTGTGCGATCAACACCCACACACACACACACACACACACACACATGTAAACCTGCCACTACTGTGTCAGAGTCACTGCTGTGCTGAGAATAATAGAGCTCCTAAATAATACCTATAATACAGAAAGTCAGTGGAGTCCAGGCTCAAATGAACTAAGTACAAAACACAAAAAACACAAACCAATTGAAACTAAAACATAAACTTAAACATAAATACTGGCCAGCCCTAACTAATGACACAAACAAAAACCTGGTGTACTTTGACTTCAACTTAAAAGTCCTTCTTAATACATCCCAAGGTGGCCTCTTGCAGAATGTTAAAAACAATTAAACATAATTAAAAGACAATACAGATATTATAGGGAAATATTCATACTTTAATATGGAGTGATTTAAATAAACAATAAAAATATTGAAAAAACTAAATCATAGAAGTGATAATGATCCTAATAAATAAATTATACATGTACATACTTAGACCATAAATTATAAAACACTACATCAAGGCCAGATTGAATAAATGGAGTTTTAGTTCAGCTGAATGAAAGCATCATTAAAAAATATTTAGTTCCACTAAAAGAGAACAACTGATCTGAGGACCCCTGCTGTAACTTAACTGAAGTGCCTTTAGAGTAGAAAGACTGCCATGTTGTTAAAGTCCCAGTTCAATGTTTAGAGCTGAAATATTTTGAATGTTTTGTGTCAGATTTGACTTGCTAAATGTCTACTTGTCACTGAAACATTAAGAGTTTGATTGAACATCATAGCTTAACATCTATTGTTGACTATCAGTCATGTTTAGCTAAGGCCAATAAAACATCATCCTATTCCCTGCAAAGCTGATTCTCTGGGGATACAGAGTAGAGTAGTATTAATCATAGGCACAGTGTAAATGGGTAGGAAAAGAAATCCTTTGCCCCATGTTCAAATCATGTAGTGAAGTGCGAGAAAGCCATGGCCATGAAAAATGAATATCATTATGTATACATCATTATGAGAAGGATAACAAGCATTGGACCAAGAAAAAGAAAGAAAAAGAAAAATCGAGGCATTAAAATCATCTCGCAAGTTTTCCTCTTAGATTACTGCCAAGAATGTTGATCGTCTGTTCTGTTTTATATGCATTGTTGATGTATGCGCATCTCTGGCTTCATTTCTTATGTCCCTGATTTGGTCACATTTAAGCTTTTCATTTCTCAAAGCTTCATATTCTGAAGGTCTTTGTGTCCTGCGTTATAGAGGCATTTTAACAGTGTGGTAACCATCATAGTGCTCATTTATATGCATATTAATGTATAACTGAAACTTAAATTTTCAAAAAATATAAGAAATAGAAAGGACTTTTAAAATGCATACGTTGCAACCATCAGTGGATGATTAATTGCGAGATTTGGCAGTGTGATTGTGTAATTTTGTTTAGTAAGCAGAGCTCATTTTTGGCATTTGCACTCTGACAGAGCTCAATCTGTAGCACCCATCCACAGAGTCCAGATTCATGGTGGGCGGCAGAGCAGAGCTGTCAAAAGAGAAGGATTTCATCACATTTCTTTTGGCTGAGCCTCTGAATAATCTCAGTGTCATGGTGTTCTTTCTATGTATACAGCCTCATGCGCATTTTATTTCCAAACTGCGCTTCATGAATCTGAACGATTATTTTGGTTGCACCAGGACAACGACACTTTTGTGTTTCTCTGAACCCCGCTAAAAATTACAAATGGCGAAAGACTTGCTGCTCACTATTGCATTAAGTCTGCTCTGTTCATTTATGATTTTAAACTATGGTATGCTAAAGTCTGTAGCAGGCTAAAGAACCCTAGTACTGGAGACTCTCCAGTCCATGGGGACCACGGTACTACAACTGAGAACCACTATGCTAAAGCATTGTTGATTAGAAGTGGACAATATGGCACTAATTTATTGTAATTTGTACTGGTACTACTTAAAGAACTTTAACAAACTTCATGTTTCCTTAAAAACAGAACACAAGAAGTCATTGTCAGTTTAATATTGTCCAGTCTGAAGCCTTTAAAGACATAGACTTTTTGATTCAATATCATGATTTTTATCATGTTGCCCACCCCTACTGCTAATGATGAAGTGGCTGCATCTAGCCCTTATCAAGCCTGTGTTGACACATTTCTTATTTCACTCTAGTAGTTGCAATGTGTGGATGTCTTTGTTGAGAACAGTAAAATGTTTAAGCATGTGTAATTAAATCTGTTTACATTCCCAATGTAAAATATTTCTTCACTGCATTTTTGTTGGATGTACTGCAATAGTTTCTGAGCACACTTACACACATACTCAAAACAGAACAGGCTTTTTATTTATCTAATCAGAATACGCATTTTTTTTCTATTTTGAAAATAGATCACATTTTCTATATGTAAACCCAGTATTTTTATGTCCTGCTATTGAAGGATGTGTAACTTGAAATGTGGAATTTGTATCACAGCATTAAAAGGTTCTGAAAGAATATGAATTATTTTTTTTCCATAGGTATCACAACTGTGCTGACCATGACCACCATCAACACCCATCTGAGAGAAACATTGCCCAAAATCCCATACGTCAAAGCCATAGACATGTACTTAATGGGCTGCTTCGTCTTTGTCTTCTTGGCCCTGTTGGAGTACGCCTTCGTGAATTACATCTTCTTTGGCCGAGGCCCACAGATGCAGAAAAAGTTGGCTGAAAAGGCTGAGAAGGCCAACAATGACCGCTCCAAATATGACGGCAACAAGGTAAGGGCCATTATTTCTTACTTCTGGTGAGACACAGTTCTTAATCTCTGCTTTAAAGTGTCTTCATAGATTCAAATATTCAAGATTCAAAATGTTTATTGTCATCTGTACAGTAGAAAGTACTTTCTTTGCTGTCCCCACTTATATAAATAAGTAAGAACATACTTGAAGTGTAATGTGCAGATGTAGAGAAATATTATCGGTGCATTTGCAAATTGAAGGACATGTGCAAAAGAGCTTAATGTGCAAAAGTGTGAGGTAGATGTGCAAAATTATTCAGCTCTGATTTCAGAAAGGCTATCTTTGTTGAAAGAGGAGAATGAACTCGAAACAGAATACATACAGATTGTATGGCCTTATAGAGTTACAGAAAATGTCATTAAAAAGAGCAAATCTCTTTGAGATACTGATTTAGCATATCTAAACCCGGATGCTTAGTGCATAATATTTCGATTCCAAGTTTAATGCTTCTATACCTGAATAAACAAAGACAAAGTGTCTTCTATTGATTGAGAACCAATCAAATCCTCCCAAAACTCCTAAATTATATCATTGTAATTAAAAACTTTTGATATCAGGTTTTTAGAACCATCTGTTAAATAAAAATGCCTCAGTGGATGCTGTATTGCGAACTCCTCAGCCGCTTTAACTCTTATTTGCATTGCAAGTTGTGCTCTTTCTACAGCTTATGAATGTTACACCATTATATTTTAGGTGGTTTAGTATATTTCAATGTTGGTGCACCAGAATAAGAAGAAATAGTCATACGGGTTTACACACAGCCACAACACAAACAGTTAACCTTTGACTTGAGAACACTACATACTTATTAGCTGCATATTATCCTTGGGTACGAAAGTACAGTTTCTTTGGTATGGAACAACTCTCAGGCAGAATACCATACTACGTTTAAGTTTTATGCTCCTGGTCTGGGAGCTGAATCTGAACCTCACTTGAAGAGGAACTCTTCTCTGTGTTTTTTTCTGGCCAGTCTGTTCAGGAGGGGGGGAATTGCAAGCCATCATCCGTTAAACAGTCCAATCAGGTACAAGGGCACCGTCACTCACAAGGGGTGAGTGTGTGTACTGCTGGCTGTAATATCAGTATCTGTAACCTCCCTCTAAAACTTTGCCCACTCGCCATGCAAAGTTTTCTATCTAAAGCACATGCAAGCTCCGAGCGTCCTTCTCAGCCATGCATTGTGTGCATTCATGTAATAGTTCTGGCACACTCTCTTGTTTCTGCTGTCTCATGTCATATTTTTCTTCATTTGTGCTTGTGTAGGTTCAGATGCAGTTTGCAGATGACTGGTCACCCTGACCAACATGTTTAAATCATCCTTAACTCACTGCTCTGTATTTTAGTCCAATACTCTTCACTTTGTACTACACCATCACTGGTCTGCAACATTACTTGGACACTTTAGCTATAATTATGTTTCTGCTAGAATGTTTCCCTGAATTATTTATTACTGTAAGGACTCAGGGGTAAAAGAAAATAAACAATGGATTTCTTGGAGGCACACAATGGATTCCTCTGGAAAATAACCACAACATGATGATTTTGTTTAGAGAGTTATTGATTCCTTTAGTCATTACATTTTTAAATGTTAATCACATTTTGATTCATGAAATCTGTAAGCAAGCATTTTGTCAAGGGGGCATTTTTGAATTACCTCATATATAACCTTGTCATATAACACAATCCCACAATAAGTTTATACAATCTGACAAAAGCAGACTAGCCTATTTAATACATTAACAAAATGTATATTAAGTATGTTTGTTATAGGTATGATTATTAGACACCACAGTGTGACTGTTAACAGATGTAATATGCATATGCAGTATATACATAGACAAATCATAGCTGCTTAAAGGTCCGTTTATTACACTATTTAAAGATAAATCAGCCTTGAGTTACTTATTGGCTCTGATACTTAGCAGTTACTTATCTGCTCAGTTTAGTGCAAGGTTTTCCTAAGCTGATTTACCAATAGCCAAATTTATAGAACAGTGTACTTACAAAACTGCTGTTTTGTGCTGTGTGTCACTTGGCATCTTCATTCTAACTCATTCATACAACTGTGGTTTAATATCTCCACAACTCATAATCCACACATCCCCAGAATATACAAAAGAGGGCTTTTGTGAATCATATCATATGCTGATATGGTTTTGTAAATCAACATTCCATACACTTACCATATTTACCTATACCTTATACTTTAGTGCAACAGATTGTATGTCATAGATAAAGTTTGGTTACAGTTTACACTGACATAAAGATTTTTTAAATACAATCCACAGCAACACTGACTGTTCTCTGGTTGCAGGTGGACTCCCAGGGGAACATTCTCTTGACTACTCTGGAAATCCACAACGAGGTGGCTGGGAACGAGGTGACCACCAGCGTCAGCGAGGCCCGCAATTCCACTTCCATGGTGTTCGATAACTCAGGGATCCAGTACCGGAAGCAGAGCGCCCCACGGCATGAGCCTGCCCGCCACAGTCTTGATAGAAACGCGCAGCCCAAAAAAGCCAGGCTGCGCCGGCGCTCATCCCAGCTCAAAATCAAAATCCCTGACCTTACAGACGTCAACTCCATCGATCGATGGTCACGGATAATATTCCCTGCAGTTTTTTCCCTCTTCAATTTGATCTATTGGCTTTACTATGTGAATTAAGCCGCACATCTGGGTAGTATTCCCCGTTGCAATTATCTTTTTCCTTTTAAGAGGTAAAATGACACTTTTTTCTCTTTTCAAAGGACGTATTTGTGCGCCATTGTGGTGAGAGTCAGCTTTTTTGTACTAACAAGCCCTTGCTTTTCTGTGAAGGGTAACAATGGAAGACGATGTGCACTAAAATGGGCTTTCTCATCACACACACCTTCAAATCCGTATCTACTTATACACACACACACACACACACACATACAGATGCATACACAATCACGATACATTTTCTAAAGACTCTGTACATAACTGCTGACATTCTGAAGCCATGGGACTTCTGCATGATGCGATTGGACCCTTTTTAAACATCTTCCAACCAGTACAAGCAGAGAGAGGAGGGCTTCAGAACTTCTGTGAATTTGCTACAGACAGCTTTGTTAGTTAGATTAAGAGTGTCATCGACAAATATTTCATGCCAATAAACCTTCATTAATAGAGGACAGAGAACAAATGAAAAACGACCTTTGTATTCAACCAGATGGTACAAATGCAATATACTGTATTTATGGCTGTGGTTTTACAAGTCTCAGCATTGGCCATTTTTCCATCAGCAGTTGTGTTCAACTTTAGAATTTTACTAATATGAACATATTAATGTGTATGAATGGACTTTGTTTGTATATAGTCATGTTATGACATGCTTTTGGGACATGATTTCCATCTGCCTTGGGTTGATATCAATCACTTTTCACAGAATTAGTGTAAGTGCTTCAGTACATCATGTAACTAAGTAATGCTTGTGCACTCATCACGGTTCCAAACATATAAAAGCATACCTACCAGTGTTGTGGAATGTTTAAATCAGGGCCTGCAAATGACTTCCATAATGCCAACATATGCATTATAGGGCAACATTAGAGGTATCGTACATAGACCTTTGTTTCAAATGGTTAATTTCTGTCAGTAGTTGTATAGCATTTAGCATGTGTATTTTTTAAGTGAGAGATTATGGTTTAAACATTTGTAAAGAATGTTTGAGTCTAATAATATTAATGTAGGCCTTATGTGAGCTGTTGTATGGTCTGTTGACAATGTATGTTTGACCAAAAACTCCACCTCACCTCTTTTTATTCTTTTTCCATCTGTGTTCCTTTGAGCTCGATTGTAGGAATCGTGGTTTGAGGCGCCATGTGTTCACTTAAGAAAAAAACTTGTCTCAGGTTTTGCTCCGACTTCTTCATGACCCATATCTCACTGCATTTTTATGATTGACCGTCTGCATATATCAGTATTATATTTGCTGCAATTAATTTGTAAGATATGCTCATGTACTTCAAACCCAATGACTGCACAGCAGCTTTTGTCCTCTGATTCCAAAAGCATGCTATCATTTAGATATAGAGGACTACACTGATTGTATTCCATCTTGCTTTGGAGAGCTCTTTGCCACGAGTCATTTGAGTGACCACTAACCTCGCTTCAGGGACCGACAACCTTGTTGTGTGATGAGAGAATGATGTAATTTATTAAACATGCTCACAAATGACCTACATACACTGATCAGCCATACGATTAAACCCCCTGCCTAATATGCCCTCGTGCCTACATAAACAGCTCTGACCAATCGAGGCATGAACTATACAAGACCTCTGAAGGTGTGCTGCCATACCTGAGCCCAAGACATTAGCAGCAGATCCGTCCAAGAAGTCAAGAAGTGGGGCCTCTGTGAATCACACTAATTTGTCCAGCACATCCCAGAAATGCTCAGTCAGGTTTTGAGGCCAAAACAGTACCCTGAACTCAAACCATTCCTGAACAATTTTGCAGTGTGGTGAAAGATGCTGCTGGCAATAGGGGATGCTGCTGCCATACATGTTAAAGTAACATCCACAGGAATGTCAGGACACAAAGTTGCCCTGGGCATTAGGTAGCTCAGTGGGTAGGATACTTGCCTCCAGACCAAGAGGTCATGGGTTCGAATCCTACCTTCAGCACCACCACT
>JBBPDH010000104.1:13373082-13385033 GCA_037974565.1 Clupeocharax schoutedeni
GTAGTGCACCTGTCGTTAAGTCCATGAACACCAATACAGCTGAAAGTGATTAACAATGCCCTCAGCTGCTTAACCAATCAGAACATTATCAGGTTGTGGTGCGCGGGGGATTTAATTATCGACGCGAAGATTCCATGCGATTAACGGCGTTAAAAAAATTAATCACCTCTAATATATATATATGTATGTATGTATATATGTATATTCATACATATATTAATATTTAAACATATGTGTACAAAAATACTTACATTTGTTAACATTTCTTAGATTTATAAATATAAATCCATATTACATATTCATATTGTAGATGTATTATTGTATATTATATTTGCTCAGTATATTGTTTATTGTATGTTTTAATTATTGTTTTTATTGTGTTGTACTTGAGAGACACCATCTACCGGAATCAAATTCCTTCTATGTCTTTGCTCACATACTTGGTCAATAAACGCGATTCTGATTCAAGCAAAGCTAACATATTTTCAGAGACCAAAAACTGCGAATTACTTCGGTAATAAATAAAAAAATAAATAATATTGCAATTAAGTTGTCAATGTGATTTTTTTTCTCAGGATATTTAACATTCATTTTAGATTTTATCTTTTATTTATAATAAAAACGATTCAGATGCATGTGAACATGAATGACTGGCAAGAGGAAAAAGCAAAAATTCCTTGGCCTTTGAAATTTGTAATGAGTTTTCTGCCAGTCGACATAAAGAGAATAAAAAGTGTGCTTTCTCCCTTGAAAATCCAGTACATATGCAAGTATTCAGTTTCAAACTCAAGTTAAAGAGAGATGAGAGAATAATACTACCAATAATACAGTAATAATTTCTCTGTTAAATTTTGCTACAACTCCTTTCCCTTGATCCAACAGTGGACTTGGTGGACCATACTGTATTACAAACCAGGACATACAGAACACCCAGCTTCCACAGCTGCAGCTTAACATCTGGAACACAATTAGTGTATGTATTGATGTTGAGGCACCAACTTTAAGAAGTTCCTAACAGCCTCAAATCTGCTGACAGGAATGTATTTTTGCAAAATAAAAAAAAAAAGCTTATTTTTGCCAAACTTTGTTTCCTTCTCTTTGCCATGTGCAGCACTTCATGTTGAATAAAGTCTGAGATTCATTTGCTCTCACAATTAGATGGACTTGATAACCTTACCTGCGTCTGACACAGCCGTAGCAGGAAAAGTCATCAATAATCAAAGAAACCATCATTTTCTTGTCATTATTTTTCAATATTACAACAAGCTGTTTTTTTCCAAACTCCTAAAAAGTGCTTACGATCTCCCGCTGCTGAAATGAATCCCTCACCAAAGCAAGCTCCAAACAACACAGATGACCTACATTTGCGTGTTTTACCCTGAGACCAGCTTATTTGAAGCCCACTGCTTGTAGCCCACCCCTGGCTTCATTCCTGTGTTCTGATTAATTACACTTCTCCAAGTGGAGCTGGTGCTTCATGCTCAATGAGCTAATTAGCATGAGTGAGACTTTAGCCACCGTGCTGATCCTGGAGCTGCTGTCACATTTCTCAGATGTTTTTTTTTTCCTTTGGCGAGGTGCGGGAGAGAGTGTGCTAGCACTGCGGATAGTGATCTGTGCTAATGCAGAACTTCAGACTCCTACTCACAGCTAGTCATCTGCTCTCGCCCACTTTACGCTTTCTTCCTCGCTCTTTCTCTCTCTCACTTTTTTTGTTTCTTTCCCATGGTTCATCGCTCACCCCTGCTCTCTCCCTCTGTTTCCTTTTTTTTCGACTTTCCTCTCCTTTCTCTGTCCGCCAAAATCCTGTCTGCTGTTTCGCAGGCTCAGCACAGTCGTGTGTGTGGTAGTGGCGGTCAATCCGCCAATGAATTGTTCTTTTGAACGGCTCTTAAGCGAATCTATTAGGCAGCACAAACAAATTGAATGTTTTTTTTTGCGACATATAAAACCAGACACAACAATGGTAAGCTGGCCAACAGCAGGCCAAAACTTCCATCCTCTAATTTCTTAGATCATTCTCAGTCCTTCTGATTTAACTCTCTACTGCACAACTTTGCCCTCAGGCAACAGGAAAGCTTTCTTAAGCCCCAAATCCAGTAACTTCTTTTATTAATGACTGCAACCAGTCTAAATTGTCCAGTAATTTGTAGGTCATTATCAACCATTATTTCAAAACATCTTTCAACACTGAAGCACAAAAGCGCTTCCCCACAGAGTAAAATGTTCCACGTCTCTTGTGTTTACTGCTTAGTGAGATTTTGTAGTGATATACGGTTCTTTGAATATTATTTCATGATCTCTGAATTCATATTTTTCTCAATGGTTCCTTACCGGTGTCATACAATGTTGTGATGGGGCAGGGTGGTTGGAGGGTTGGAGGATTAAGCTTCTGTGGACTCTTACACTGTTCAATGTATCAACTGGTTTGTGAGCAAAAATGCGTGTCCCAAAAACCTGTTTTTTAATAGTCAAAAACATCACCTCCCCCTCAGCACAAAATTAAACTGATGAATCAGAAGTTCCGATAATTAAAAAGAATCCACACTTTGAATGAAACTTGTGTGTAGCAGTGCGTAGCTGTAGCAATCCTGTGAGCCCGCTACTAGTCATGGCCCATGTCAGGGTACAACAGTACACACCCACACACTGCACTCCACTGGATGAGCAGGAGCTATTCTTACACACCTGCTGTACATCTTGATGTCATTAACCCCATCATCATATGTCCCTTCCTGTGTGGTTGTAATTGCTGATACACGCTGCTCATCATCACCCCTCTAAAGGAACGGATGATTTATGACTGGTACTTGGTGAGTCAGATTACGCCGGTGCAGCTCACGATCATCAGCATAATTACACTCCGCTGTGAACATTAGATAGGTACCCAGATGGAGAGTAACTAGTTGTATTCCAGTACATGTACATGTACTGTACATCAGATTTAAACAGATTTCATTTCAAAGTCATTTCAAACTCTACCAAGTTTTTCCCAAATAGAAAAATCAGCCTTTTCAGTTTTTTTTAGTAGTTCAGTCTTTTCTTTCAGGGTTTAGTTTTATTCTGTTGTGTTGATTCAGCACATGGACTACTGCTTTACTGCTGCTCACATCTCTCATTTATGAAGTAGACAGTTTTATTTCACAGAACAAAACACCCAACAAACTTTTTAACAAACTCAAACCTTTAGAGAGGATTCAGTATACTTGGGATTTTTCACTTGGTTCACCTGATACTGTTCCTATTGTGGTGCACTACTACTGCTACTGATAGCCTGCTATTGATAAAACTGATCACTTGGGCTGAAATAAAGTAGACCCTGTACATCTTTATTAACTGTTCATCGTTCATGTAGTATTTTTGTGGCGTTGTGACCAGACATGATCGTATTTATTTTTGTGTGACATTTTTCAAAAAGGGTATTATTAAAATGACAACCATCATTGTTTAGTAAAACATTTATGAGGTGTATTTAAATTAGAGTATGTTTAGATAATACATCTTAATACATCTTAAATGCATTTAGTTATGCGTTGAGGGCTTTATTGCACAGCTTAAGCTGCACTAATGTACAAGTTATCATAAAAAATTATACTGCACTAACGATAGATATATCTAAAACATCAAATTTAGTCACAGTCCAAGTCTAGCTTGGATGAAACTGTTAGCTAGGTTACATTCAACAGATTTCACCATCACAAGAGCCACGAAGCTGGAAGGGTGAAGATGGCACATGCCCTGCCAGGGATAGGCCTCGCTGGATACTGAACTGTAATGAGCTGATGACAGCTGCCCAGCTAATTGCATTTATTCAATGATTTCTCTTATTTTGCTTGATTTTCCCCCTAATTTTTGTGGTCAGTTACAATCACTATGTCTCTTTCTTCCCAAACTGCTATTAATGCTCAACATGAGAGCGAGAGACATAGAGCGTGTCCGAAACCGCACACTTGCACACTTTTAGTGCGCGATTTTAGGGCGTAGTGCGCTGGCACTGAAAACCGAGCTAAAACTCAGTGCACTGAAAGTACCCGGATGCTGCACTAAAATCAGCCAAAAAAAAGCAGTCCAGAACGAAACACACTATGCGCACTAAACGGGCGCCATTTTGACCACATAGCGGAGGGAGCAGGACTTTCAACGTGTTTTCGGCAGACAGTGAAATACAAGCCCAAGCGGAGGCAGCTGGTTATTTTACTGATGTACACTGCGGTAAAACCAGGCTGAAGAATCGCGAGCAAATGTTAGTCCGTCATTTCCGCTAAGTGCAAAATGTTAGTGTTCCATTTAGGACAGCACTGACCCACAGCAGTGTGCAGTGCGTACTACGCACTAAATCTCAGTGCACTGACGGTAGTGCGCGGTTTTGGACACACCCATAGATACAGGGACAGAGTGGCTGAGAGACAGAGATACACAAAGAGAGAGAGAGAGAGAGAGGGCAATTATGCTTTCCTGGACTCTCAATCAATTGCTGTTGCACTATCAGGGGTCAAACCTAGGAGCTCTCGATGACAGGACCAATGCTTCACTGGCTGTTGAAGGCATAATTTATTTTAAAAATTAATACAGAGCTCCTCACAAATATTCCCTAAACTCCAGTTAGTCTAATATGTCATATTGGCAGAATTTATCGGGTTTTGATTACTCGTCACCTTTTCACTCATGAGATGAATTTTTAATGACCAGGCACGAGGGATGAGAATTAGAGGTCAAAGGTCAATAATAATTTCAGAAGCACAGGAGAACTACAAAGAAACTGGGAGAAAGATCTTGTCTTTACTACAATACATTTGGCATAATGTTTTAAAGGTAATCATGGAAACAAAAGCGTGCATGTAAACCTCACTAAAGCTTTTGAAACATGAGCTGTTGGGACCCAGAGTGATTAGCGGAGACGAGCCTTCATTTCCACCACTCTGGTTAGTCGTGAGGGCCGGATGTAAATGTTACAGTCTTTCTTGACATTTCGGCTGATTCATTTTGGCTTCTTTTTGTGCTCAGAATGTTCTGGGGATACGATTTGCCTCAGTCAGCGGCGAACAACAGCTGTGATTTTTTTTATTTTATTTGAGGGTGTAGAATGGACATCTCTGTGTGTTGAGAGAGGATAGAAGCACTGTTAATGTGTGTATGTGTATGTGGGGGGGGGGCTGTAAAAGTATGATCCTTGCAAGCCAGTGGTGTATTTTATTATTTAATTAGTTTAAAGGGCATTTTGAAGCATCCTCAGATTGCATTAGAGCTGCTCTACACAGAAAGAGAATGGCTCTCTCTCTCTTTCTCTCCCTCTATTTCTCTCTCTCACACATCAACACCATCCCGCTCTTACTGTAGTCTCCAGGCAACAAGAGCAGATTTGGGAGTGCGTTTTCGATCTGTTAGGGGCTGTTGTCAGCTTTCTGACACTTGACTGGACCGTGAACTTTCCTCAACTTGTAGATATGTCTCAGTACAGCAATAGGGACACAAAACGGCTCCTCGGAGCTGCTTTAGCTGCTCTTAGATGAATCTAATAACACACGGCTGCTTCCCCATCGTGACTTTGAGGCTGGGTTGAGAGAGATGTGTGATTAAAGCTGTTTGGGGAGTGAATAAATGAGGTTTTAGAGAGGGAGAATTGAATTACTGCAGAGAGGTGAACGGTGGGAGCCTCGCGTATTCCTTTTCCTGCAGTGTGTTTACACGCTCTCTCTCTTCCTCTTTCTTCCTTCTCTCTCCTGTCTCTCTTTTCCTCCTCTTTCTCTCTCTTCCTCCTCTTCTTCTCATTCTCTCTCTTCCTCCTCTCTTTCACTCTTCCTTTTCTCTCTCTCTCTCTTCCTCCTCTCTCCTGTCTTTTCCTCCTCTTTCTCCCTCTCCCTTTCTCTCTTCCTCCTCTCTCTCTCTGTATATATATACACATATATATATATATATTCATATATATATATATATTTCTCTTCCTCCTCTCTTACACGCTTCCTTTTCTCTTTCTCTATATATGTATTTCTTCATCCTCTCTCTTCTTTCTCTCTTCCTTCTCTTATCTCTCCATTCTTCCTCTTTCTTCATTGCTATTACCCCCTCACTCTCGTTCCTCCACCTCTCTTTGCCTCCTCTCTCTGTTTCTCTCTCTCCCCCTCATCATCGCTCTCTCTCTCCATCTTCCTATTCCTCCCCTATCTGTTTCCTTCTACCTCCTTTCTTCCATATCTCCCTCTCTCTTTCTTCCTCTCTCTCTCTCTCTCACTCTCTCTCTCACTCTCTCTCTCTGGATGGAGTCTCGCGCCCTCTTCTGGCAGCTCATGTGCCCGCGCGAGTGATTAACTCCTCATCCTCAGAAGACTGCGGCACCCAGTTCCACAGCACTAAGTGCAAACACAGGTACACACACATGATTTATGACCCCAATTTCTAACATCACAAGGTTACAGTATTAGGCTTTATTGTCTTTTTATAGAGTTCAGTCTATAAAGGGGACTCCTAACCCCCTCCCCCACCCCCACATCCTTCCACCAATAATGCTTAATTAAAACAGGAACATGCCAACAAATTCAGAGTGGTTCGAAACAAAACTGCATACAAGCACAGAATCAGAATTCTTCACATTTCTGGAGCCAGATATCCAACGTGTTTCATATTTCCATAAGGTAGCTCACAGAATGATATTACCTATACACATGGATGTGAATATGTCGTCTAATGCCTGAGGTAGTGTTTTATGATCATTTTTAATTCAAGGTTTTGCCCTTTTTAAAATAATGTATTCATTAAAAAGAGATATACAGGGAAAATGGTCCCCAATGTATCACTGTTTTACGCTTAGGCTCAGAAAACACATACAAGTTGGCTTGTCTGTTTGTATGATACATAAATTGTGTATTTGCTGTGAAGCCATTGAGATCGGTGCTTTCTAATTAGCACCTTTGTAAAACAGTTGAGCCTTACCATACACAATTTCTCATCAAACCACCCTGAATGGCTTCGTTTACATCTCAGTGAAAAAAATCACTATCAAACTATCATAAAAAATGTTGCTAACCTTGTAGAAAAAAGAGAAATTATTTTGAACAAAACTGATGTGTTTTTCTCAAAATCAAATGTTCTTCTTGCTTAAAATGACCCCATCTTTTTTTTTTAAGGGAACTGTTCAGTTTGTTTGCTTCTACCCAAGCTTTTCAGAGGGTGGAATAGATTTGTTAAGGGAGTCAGAGTGGACTACTGTTTTGTGGGAAGAAAAAATTTAAAAAACAACAAAAACAAAAAACAGGTAAGAACAACTAAGTCTTCTCTGTTTCTATCTAACCTTATCCGCCTCCATGCACACACACACACACACACACACCTCCTGTTATCACTAAACCTCTCTCCACCTGTCCCCCACCCCCCTCCCACTCCGTTCAACCCAACACCAAACTCATTTTCAGCAGATACTGCCGCATCCCCTTGAGATCGGCCCAGATAGCACACTCCAGTGTTTCTGGACCCAGGGCTGCGCTTATTAAAGGATGCGAGCGAGTGAGGTTGTAAATGCTGCTATCACCACTGCCTAGGCTCTTACTCATCACTTCACAGGCACAGCCAACTGCGCACAACAAAATCTGCACTCCGATGATACATGAGGTATTGAGCAGTCATTTATCACAGGGGCACCTCTGCAGCTGATGAAATGCACACTGACTTATCACAGAGGAGACCGCGGCCACGGTGGATTATGATTAACCATTGTGAACTGATGACCTTAACATCAATGTGAGCAGATTGAGGTCTGCGATGTGATTTCCACATTGAGTCACAATTGACAGTGCATCTATGCTCACACGAGCTGGGCGGGTTTCATGGAGGGGTGCAAGTAAAAAATCATCTTCCCATATTATCAGAAACTGAATGTCTTACTTGTTTAGAATTAAAGATTGTAATGTATTCGGTTCAAATTGTTCATACACTCAAACATGCCAACTAAGCTGCATAAATCATTTATTTTGAATTTATGCCGTTTTTGCCCACAGCCCACAGCGGTTTAGCCCCACCTTTTCATGCAAAAGTTATAAGGAGTGTTTCAGGCTGCACTGCTTTTTGAAGGAGGCACAAAACAGAACAGTTCATCAGATTATAAAGTCACTCTGTTCAAAAGGCACCATTACAAAAACTATACCATTAAGAGGAGTTATTAAACAGTCATGTAAAACTGACATAACACCACGCATAGTCATAAGTAGCTCTTAGAAAAATCCAGAAAATGAACAGTCTGCAATGTTTTTGTTTTTAAAGGCAAGATTTGGATGCAGTTCCTTGTAATCAGTGGCCACCATGTCTGCCCCAGTCTAGTTGCAGTTTAATAAATTGTGAAAGGAAGATATTGACCAAACTGACCCACTCTTCCCTCATTTTGCATCTTGCGGCATGCACAAATTGACATCTGCAAGCTTGACTAGGCACCAGACATCAGCTCTAATTGGAGGGGACTCTTCTGCTCTTGCTATTTTATACTTGCTGAATTGGCAAAAAGTGTTACAAATTAACCAAACAAAAGCTTCTACAGCAGCTTCATTACTTCTGTTAACTAGGCAACGGGGAAAGATAATTGAATTGGGCTGAGAGAAATGGAGGAAGTCCCTGCATTGTATATTAGGCTGATTACTACACACCCCTCGTGTGGAAAAGATGGGGCAGAGGAAGGGTCTTTTGTCCTATGTGTTCCAAGAACAATCTCAATGTCAACCACCCTCTCAAAAGAGGGGAAAGTGGTGAAATCACATCTGTGCAGAAGTGTGTGCATGCATGTGTGGGGTGGGGGCGTGGGGGGTAGCGGTGGCTGAAAATATCACCTTGACAAGCTTTCATATCTCATCTCTGTTAACACCTGCTTTGGTTCTCAACTCATAAATAATCAACACAACACATAAATTACAAACACTCTCGCAAAAAATGTAATTTCAAGCACACAGTCAATCAATTCCCATATCAGTCAGCATGGTTAATTAATTCTAGACCGGTTTACATACTCTAAATGTGTACAGGCACCATCACTCATGACCATATGCACACTGACTGTGTACCCCATTTACACCTACTCCGACAGTTAGCCATTAGCTTATCAAACGGCCTGGTGAGCCAGCCACATTTACGCAAGCGTAAAATGTGAGAACACTGCATACTTTATCTCCATTAAGTCCCCGGCTACTGATTCATTCTAGTAGCTGACAATCAAATTATGAAGCAAATTATAACAACAAATGCTTTGTGTTGACATACTGTACGCTCGAGAGACTCACACATTTATTACTCATTAATTTGGTAGAAAATGTTATACTGTACTAAATAGGATGCAAACAGGAACAGTCATTATCTTCTATAGCGTTTTTTCTTACACAATAAGTTCTTTAGGAACGGCCTGAACTACTCCTGAAAGACGCACTTCCTGCCAGGACCTGAGGACTGGAGGCTGCTGTGATAAATGATACTCAAAATAGTCGCCTATAAGGGCACTTTAGTTCTTATCTGCTTTACCTAAAACCACAAAACAAAAGACAAAATGCAAGCAACAGGTGGCTAGTGGAGCTGGAAACAAAACCGTGCATGGATCCTCAAAGGCCCAGTTTACCGTTCTTCCAGCTTTTGTTTAATCACAGCAGGGCCGCTGAGCTGTTCCAGCTGTCATGCCGAGGTAAGAGAGGACATGTGGCAACATGCAGAGGTTAAGTGACTAGCTCTGGGGAGCAGCAATAGTTGGTGTAAGGACATTACAACTTTCAGTGAGGTCACTGCCCTCGAATTCTAAGAGGTATGAACAAGGAACTGCCTGAATCCGTGTAGCATCTTGGTTATGACCACTGAAAGGGCCTAAGCTATTACTAACCAAGGACAGAGACACCAGAGCAAAAGCAATTAATGACATGGCCTTTATTGGGGAAAAACACAGTTAAAGAGCCCATATATGAACAATCCCCTTTTAAGGCTTCATCATTATAGGGGCTCTTTCATAGTGTTCTTTTCCTTCTTGAATATATCATAAAGATCTTCCAAACCATATATGAAATAAAATATAGGAAGACAGTAAAATCCAAGACAGATCACAGACCAAGAAGGGATAGTCTCCAGCTTTTTTTCCCCATGAGAAGCAGTATTGCCTACCCAAAGCTCCACATCTCAGCAGATTTGCGGGTGCCGGGTCATTTAGCCCTCAGCACGCAGGACTGGAGCAGATCAATCAGGAGCCTATCCAGGCCGCCGTCAGCCGTGATTTGCGGTAGCACCGTCCAGCTGTTGGGCCGGGGAAAAAATAATGGCTGATTGGACTCCATGGCATCTTGGCATTGGGGAACGATTCAATTTCCCAGTGATGGATGGTCAGAGAGAGCTGGACCTGAGACACTCGGGTAATCTGGTCCTGACCCAAAACAAGCCTGGGAAACTGTAATGTGTCGTGTCGTGTTTCGGGGCATTAGAGTCGCCACACTCGCCCCCTCTGTAATCTGGGCGTTCCAGAGAGAGAGAGGAAGCCATGCTCTATGCCTGTTTATGAGAACAGGGAAAGAATTGATCAGCCGTTTTTGTTTTTTCCTCGTTCATCTGCTTTCTCATTTCTCCAGGTGCCAGTGTTGTAAAGTGCCATAACCTAATTTCATGGGGGTTTGTGAACAGGCAATTCAAAGACTTCCCTCTACATAAGGGGTCAGCAGCTTTATACTGCTCGTAGCTATGAATACCGATGCACAATTGAAAAATATGCTGACAAAAGCTCAATTTCCCAGAACATATGCAATAAATATGTCATATGAAGTAATGGCCTACTGTACTAAATAATGAGCTTTGAACGCCTCACAATTTTTGCTGATGAATCAGCTATATCTTGCACATATTTTATTATTTGCATCCTTTTTAACTAAGTAAATAGCCCCCCCCCCATCACCAATAGCAGAAAAAAACAAGGATAGAAATCAGGTTGAGAGTTGCATTTATATATTTCTTAGAAGAGATGAAACACCCTGAACAGAGTTTAAAAAGCTCACTGCATGACCATAAGATAAATCTAAGTTCAAAATCGGTGACTTTGTGGGCTGGCAGAGACATAAATCATCCAAGGAAAATATCCAGCTGAAAAATGCCCTCCTTAAGAACAGCAACCCGACTAGAGCAGAAATAGAAAGTGCAGACATGGTGGCCACTGTTGTCAAAAAAAACGTCAAATCATGCCTGCAAATGTACACACATTATCAACCCTTAGCATTAAAAGGCCCATATTCTATATTTTCCTTAGATTTTACACTGATCAGCCACATCAAGACACTTGAAATTAATAAGTAGGGATACTGAGAAAAGGGCAGATTGTAAAGTAAAGGGTCTCCTTATAATCACATATAAACACAGCACAGCACCACACAGTGTGAACAATGTGAAATTCTTTCTCTGCATTTAACCCATTCACCAAATGAAACATGGGGCAGCCACCGATGCAGCGCACGAGGGGCAGTGTGTGGGGATGGTACATTGCTTAAGGGTATCCCAGTGGTGCCTTTGGCAGTCCTATAATTTGAGCCCATGACTTTCCAATCACAGAAACGACTCCCTCATCACCAAGTCATCAGCGGCTTTAGACAACTGGGTCAGAGCATCTCCAAAATTACAGGTCTTTGCGATGTTCTTGGTATTTAGAGTGGTCCAAGGACGGCCAGTCATTGAACCAGTAACGGAGTCATTGATGCTCAGATCTCACTAATGCACTTGGAGAGTTAGCCCATCTGGTCTGATCCCACAGAAGAAAAGTTTAAGCTGGCTATTCTAGAAAGCTGTCAGAACATGCAGTGCAGAGCAGCTGTGTATGGGGCTCTATAGACACAGACCAGTCAGAGTGCCCATGCGGTCCCCTGTCCACCCAGGGAACAAATGCCATACCCTCTGCTCTCCACCTTTCACTGACACATCTGGACAAAAAGGACACCTATGTCAGGATGTTATTCATAGACTTTAGC
>JBBPDH010000104.1:13388019-13400539 GCA_037974565.1 Clupeocharax schoutedeni
AAGACATCAGAATCTTTTTTTTCTTCATTTCCCTTCTCTAAAAACTGGTGCGTCTTATGGTCCGAAAAATACGGTAATTCTTATATTCTTTTACTTCCAGTACTATGCCTACCAGAACAATAATTGCTGTCTGTTTCCTTAGGCAGAGACTAATCATTGATGTTCTTCTTCAAACTGTTCCGTTTAATCTTCAGCCTAGAAAAACATGGAGCTTCCAATAATATATCATGGTGTATTTATTTTTGCCTGATAAAATGATGTGGTGAACTTTAAATCAGCAGATAATGAGGAAACTCGTTAAACTAGTCTTTTGCATTAGTCTGCTCGACTGCATTCATCTCATAGCAACCTTCTGAGTCAAAGAGGAACTGATAGCTGCTTGTTTGCAGAGAGGATATAAACACTGTTCATCATAAGTACAGGAGGAAGGTTAACCATCTCCTCCACAGAAACCCAGTGAGTCGTGCTCCGGCACAAAACATACAAAACTGTTCCAGCGAGAAGCTTAACCCGCCTGCGAAATGTGTTTTAATACAAGAGCCCTGTACTTCAAGGTGGAAAGGTTCAAATTGTTAACAGAGCTAAATCAAGACAGTGTTTACAAGTTTTTAGAGAATGGAATATTCCACTATTCCACATAAAGAAAAATAGTATTATACAAATATGAAGCTTAATAAACCGGTCCTAAATTTAATGGACAGTCTTCATTGACTGTGTCATTCAGATTTAATATGTATCCACTTTATATGTTTTAAAACAAAATGAATGTGTAAAATAGGAAAAATTAGTAATGGCTGATAAAAATGCACAGAAACTAGCATGAAGGGTCAGTGCAAATATATTGAATGGGGTCTGTCTGAATTATAAAACAGATTTAATCAATCAAATTCAGCTAGTCAACCATGTTCATTCCTGTTAATTGTGTCATACCATTCAAAAGACAAAATTATTTTTTCAATTTTACTTAGATACATAATTAGATACTTTAATTAACATAATTAAAATGTAATGCCTTGTGCCCATCTGCATGACATCTTTTGATTTTTGAAGCTACCCCTCCTATCACAGACCAAAGCCATAGAAATTGTGTTTTTGGAAATGCATGAGGATAGTGTTTAATGATTTCCAATTCACTTTGATTTGTGTTTTAATTAATGACTGGCTTACAAACACATCAGTACATACTGATAGGAAGAGCATAAATGTGGTGAAAATCAGCTAGAATTATAAGCACAAAAGTCAACATTCAAACTGTGTTAGATTTAGCATTCAAATAAACCCTATCAAGGACACACAGTGTTGCTGAGGCGATGCACAGCTTTTATGAAGTAATGAAAGCTACTTGATTGCTTATAATGCCCCCTTGTGGAAAATTTGAGCTGCGAAATATGAGTGAGTAAATATGAGAATGTGAGTAAGCCATGAGGAGCTTTGAATATAAGAACTTTTTAATTGGTTAATTTAAAGTATCCAGTCCTGTAAAAAAATGGGGTAAACAACAACAACAACAAAAATGATACATTATTATTCATTTTATGTAGCACTTTTCTAAATTCTCAAAGTTGTTTTACAAAGGGCATAAACATAAAGGAGAGACATAAAGGACAAAAACAAGCATGATGATAAAACACCACAAAGAACAACACAACAAAACACTGTTGACAACTATACGTTTATTTACAACTTCTGAAATATTTAGACACAAAATACAAGCTTTTATCTTAAGATGGAGTAAACTAACTTAAGACTTTTGCTGGAAAACCCCAGTCCTACTGTTTTCTATAACATACTTGCGTCTTGGGGGCTTAACAATGTATTTAGTTTAGTATATGAGAGCAAGGAGCACACTGGACTCCATCATCATCATTATGTTCTGTATTATTATTGCCTGTTATCATTATTATTATTATATGCCTTTAAGCATTTGTGATATTAAATGGCTCCAGTTACTGTTTCCTGTCTGAGCGATAACTGAGCACTTAGCATTCCATCCTGGCCCGTACTGTGTGGCCAGAGGTTTGAAGAGACGCAGTGACAGGCCTTGTGTGCTTCACAAGAGTTGTCGTCCAACCTTTGCCCCATTCCAGCAGCACAACAGAACAGAGATCTTCTATACATGACTACAGCTTTCTCCATTCACAAGAGTCCAAATATGGCACTAATGGCAAAGGAGAAACTGAGATATGCATAAAGAGAATGAGGGATGAGCTCCAGCCCCCTGATGTTGGAGGATTTCCGTTCAGTTTAATACCACTGAAAAATGGCATTAGGTGTTTCGCTGATTCCACTCAAAATGGCATGGGGTGGCCAGGGGGTGGCCTAGTGGCCTAGAGTGTGATCAAAAGGCTGTGGGTTTGAATCCCAGTACTGCTAGTGGTAACACTGAGGTGCCTTTGAGCAAGGCACCCACATACTGCTGCCTGCTGCTTCACTTGGTGAATGAATTTCACTGTGTGCTGTGGTGTGTTCATATACTGTATGACAAATCATGACTTTTTACAAACTTTTTGGTTTTTGCTGAAGGCCACAGCAGAAAGATAGACCGTAAATCACAGTAATACGACAGTGATTGCGGAATGATCAACACGCACTGATACTGAGCTCGACCTGTTAGTGTACTGAGTACTGACTGTGCAGGACTGGCCACCACGTACTGAAACACTTACGCGTGGCACTTTCAGTCAGACTCACACAGGGAGGAGCTCACGCAGCTCATTTCGTCAGAAGTGACGATAGCTTTGGTACCTCCCATTAAAACGTGCTACGCTTGCTGCAACTGCCCAGAAATGATGCGCACACAACAATACGGATTGACTGAAAAAGCAGTGGAAGCCGCTCTGGGCCGAGCGTTATGGTATATGGATTAGCACGCATGCGCATTGTGCTCAAGCTCGGCCCAGCATTAAAGCATCTTCAACTGGGAGTGAGAGGAAAAAAAGAGAGATGCAACAATAACTTTCCAATGGTTTGAAGAGGGAAAGAGGAGGACACGGGGACATGGAGGCGAAAGAAAAACCAAAATGAAAAACTTGGCCCGGACCCCCTCAACTACCAGACGGATCGGCATGATCACATAGGAATGGTCTGAGTGGCTTTTTTGTTCTCGCACACGGAAAGAAAGAGGAGACAGAAAAAAAGTTTTGGGAGAGTTTGGGAGAAGTATGGCGCGGGAGATTGGAGAGGCTGGAGGAGGCAAAAGTTCAAGCAGCAAGAAGCAGAAGAAGAGGAAAAGCAAGAAAGAGAGCAAGACGAGGATCGTACACGCCAATATTTTATACGAGCACGCCAAAGGAGGGGAGAATCCCAATAGGCACTATGCAAACAACAAGATTAAGACCACCAAGTACACCCTGCTCTCTTTTATACCCAAGAATCTTTTTGAGCAGTTCCACAGATTTGCCAACGTCTACTTTGTCTTTATAGCTCTGTTGAATTTCGTGCCTGTAGTGAACGCGTTCCAGCCGGAGCTCGCCCTCGCCCCGGTGGTCTTTATTTTGTCCGTGACCGCTATAAAGGATCTCTGGGAGGATTACAGGCGACACCGATCCGATAAAGAAATCAACCACATTGACTGTCTGGTTTACAGCAGGTAAGTGTTTGCTTCTGTGCTCCACCGATAGCACAGCTGGGATAAGTAACTTCCACATGCCTCTCCAGGATGACTGCAGGCCTACCTGTTGCAAAATATATCCAAACTTTACTCGCTTTCGTGTGCAACCTTTTTATATTTTACTTAAGCATTGAATTGTAAATATTTATTTTTGTTTCTTTTAAACTGTACTCCAACACAAAGTCTTGTCGTAGAAGTCTAGTTGCCCCCCTCCCCCTTTTAACCAGATTTAACCCTTGCTTCATGAAAGTAAATCTTTGGGGTCCACAGGCTTGTGATGGCCTTGCATTCCACGTTCCAGGCCTCAGGTTTGATGGATATTTTTATTGAGCATTACAGGTTCTTATCATAATCCTCTGAGAATAAATCCTGACTCAAACCTCCAGAATGAGGTTATTCATTTTCAATTGGGGTTTCTGGTTGACAGGCTTGCAAACCTATTTGACTTATATGATGAATCGCAGCCTTGTGTGCCCCTTTTTCACTTTTTTACACAATCTTTTTGGGTGGTGATTTTTGGGTTAAAACATTAACTTTAGTTAACGCCTTCTAAGATAAAAAGTCCCAATCTAAAGGAAAAGAACTTCCATCCATGCTCATGAAG
This sequence comes from Clupeocharax schoutedeni, assembly GCA_037974565.1. NCBI lineage: Eukaryota > Metazoa > Chordata > Actinopteri > Characiformes > Alestidae > Clupeocharax > Clupeocharax schoutedeni. Next base: position 13,392,234 of record JBBPDH010000104.1, read on the forward strand.
TTATCTGTAGAATAATGAACATTGGAGCTATTATTGCTAGTTATTCGCCTCACCAGATTATTGATCACACTACCCTGCCAAAAACAGATCCACATTCGATAATGTCAGTTTGCCTACAGAAAAACAAGTACGGTGGGTCTCCAGTAAACGAGCCAGATAAGTCTTCTTTAAGGCCGCCAAGCCACCTTGTGCTGATTCACCTGAAGCCGATTCATTTGCATCTTCTCTGTACTGAGATCTGAAACCCAGCAAATATTGAATCAGTGCGGACAGATTTATAGCGACTGCCATCATTTAACTATTGAACTTAGAGTGATATAATCCAGCATCACAACATGCTGCCATTAACATCACCAAAATAACACGTCCTTGTTTTAGATATAAAAATGCCAAGTTATAATCAGGCAAGTCTCAGTGGCAGATTATTTCAAATCTTCAAGTGTTTAAAAAAATTAAAAGTGCTCTGAAAAGGTACAGTTTAGTAACTTAAGTAACTAAATAAACAACTGAAGCAAAAGTCATCGATGTCCAAAAACGGAACAGTGGGTTGAAATAACTTATTCCTTTCAAGTGCCAAGGCATTTAAATGTAGATACTTGGATTCCTTGAAACCCACAGGGTGTTTAAGAAGATGGGGAACCATGGTAGGGCCCATGGTGCCTTGCTTTTCTATTAGACTTGCTGTAAGTGTAAGCACGAATCAGTCATGTATGGAAAAACATATACATAATGTTAACACTTTATACAGTATAGAGGTGGACTCTATATGAAGACTTTTTCGTGGAACACTATATGAGTTAGGGCTGGGCAATTTGGCCTAACATAAAAAAGGTCATGGGTTCGAATCCCGGGTTGGGCGCAGGGTCTTTCTGTGTGGAGTTTGCATGTTCTCCCCATGACCACGTGGGTTTCCTCCAGGGACTCCGGTTTCTTCCCACCACCAAAAACATGCATGCTTTGGGGAATAGGTGAATTGAGCACTCTAAATAGCCCATAGGTGTGAATGTGAGCGTGAATGGTTGTCTGTCCCTATATGTGGCCTTGCGACATGCTTGCGACTGTCCAGGGTGTACCCTGCCTTCGCCCATTGCAGGTGGGCTCCAGACCCCCACCCCCCCCGACCCTGAATGCAGGAATAAGGGGTAGATAATGGATGGATTGTAATCAAAATGATCGACCTGGAAAATTTGATGGATTATAGGTTTCGAATGTCGATTTCGATTACTTTTCGATTAATCGCCCAGCCTTAATGTGAGTTCACCCAGTTATATCCCAAGCAAATTGTAATGTATGATATATTGAAGTTTATTCAACATTTCACACACTATGCTCCTCTATACCCCAGTTAAACAAAACAAATGATGCTTGCTTCGTAAAAACACATTGATTGTCAGTGTTAAGCGATGCTGAGATACACACAAAACTACACAAGGATGTCACATGTCAGCAAAATGAAACTATTGTCATATTTCCCACTCCAGTATAATTCTGGCTTCTGTAGAACATTGTTTATAATGTATATGTGTTCAGAAAAGCTGTAAATCACGCATTCATTAAACTGACGGCACACACATTGTTAGAATGACATGGGTACAAAAAAGATGTTTGGACTCATACATATGGAAAATATGGCCTTGAGGAATTACTAAAAGACCACGAAACTTGCATAATTGAATCTTTGTAGTTGATCGTGAAGGATGTGCTTGTGTAATGTTCTGAATGAAAGGTCAGTTGTTGAAACAACTTGCTTTATATGTGGCACAGCGACTTTTCTGAGACTGAGCTTCTGTTGTGATATGAATAATGCTGAACGTTGTGTACGTCAGGTGTGGGCTGTAGTTGTCTTCTTGTAGAGTAATTAGGGAACCAGTGATGTCAGGTTCAGTGATTGGGCTCCAGGGTGGAGAAGTAAAAAAAATTTATTGGAATTGAGACTGTTGCTCTTGGTCAGGTTTAGATTAAGAAATGTCTTGAATGGTGAGGGGTGGGAAGATTAAGAAGTTGTTGCTCAGGATTTTCTCAGCAGACCTAACAGCTTTCTGCAGTGAGGCTTATTCTCTGAACCAGACGAAAGAGCCTGTTCTGTCCTGGAGGTCAATGGATGATTAGAGGTTGACCTCTTAATTTATAATACATTTTGGTTGATGCAGATACAGACTGATGAAAAAATAAACACAGATCGTGGCTTTAGAGCCCTGTCTAAAAACTAGGCATGCGCCGAAATTATTTTTTTGTCAGAGAGCGAAATTGAGGAAACACTTGGCCTGAAGCCAACACAGAAAGAAATTATTATACCAATTTTTTGCCATAATGACTGGCACTGTGTGTGCCTGAAATTGCATGGTTCAAAGCTATGAAAATATTAATATAGCATTAACACAATGCACAATTTGAAATAAAATAATTTTTTTGCCCCGCTCATGAATAGCCCAAAAGCAAGCGAGCTGAAATATTATACAATTAAATATCTTCTCTTATAAAACAAGTCAATTCAAGTGCATTTTAAAATTCTGAGTGAAGTTCATCAACAAGGTGCATTCAGAACAAGTGCTTTAAAAACTGTTGAAAGAAATAACAAATGAGTTGTTTTTTTTCCTTGCCTTTCCAAAAATGTCCGGCATAGACGGAAGGGGTTTGCTCAAAGGGTCTTGCATTGAGAGTCTTTGTGGACACACCCCCACGAGAAATTTCGGCGTTTCGCGCTTTACAAACTGCTTTCTGCGTGTCTTTCTTAGATATTTCGAATTGCGCCACATGGCAGACATGTTCAATCTGGCACGTGCAGGTTGCAGTAGTTGATTGCATCATCACTGTTTTGGTGACGTAAAAACCTAATTTGGTGGCCAAATATTCGGTGCATCCCGACTAAAAACTGCTAACTGCTATATTTAGGGTGGCATGTAGGTACGACTTACACTCTACCTCCCAACTGGACAACATTCACTGCTAACAACATGACATTTTGTGTGCATGCGTGTGCGTGCTTTGTAAGGCTTGATTTGTTCAATTGGATCAGGACTATCTTGTTTTTTTCCTGCCATGGATATTTAATCCAACATTTTTGCTAGTTTTGGCCCAACAATGATACCTGTTATTGTACTGGTGCCATCTCTAAAAACAGTGAAAACCGTGAATCGTGTGTGTTTAGTGCTGTAATGGCGTGTTAGGTGTTATTTTCTAGACCCATTTCGATAAGGCAGTGAGTAGGCGTGCAACTTTCAAATTACGCCTTGACATTTATCCTAGTTTGTCCTTGGTGGATAAACACAACTTGTTTAGCAAGTAAATTGCAAGAACAGACTATTCATTTCGTCCTGCTATAATGATTTATCAGACAGCTTCTTGCTCTGTACAGGAATGAAGGTCGTTCTATTAGCTGGCAGTGTTCACCAGTTATTACGATTTCACCTCCTCCAGAAAGGTCTTTGATTCAGATCTGCACAATATTGGCTACTCTTACCTATTTAGCTGGAGTCAGAGGGTGAGCCTTGTGACTGCATTTCCTGATGAAAAGTGCCTCTGTGGACCATGGACCAAGTGCCCTCAAAAGCCTCAGTGTTTCTGTGTCCATAACCGGAGCCAGCGCTGTAACAGAGCTGCTCTCAAGGTCTCGACATGATTGAATTTGCTCGAGCGAATTCTTCTCTACTGAATGCTCTTCAGAACATGCTCATGGCGGACACTGGAGGGGGACTTAATTGGAATTTGAAGCTAAAATCAAGGTATAACATGTCTTACTGTGATTTGATTGTGAAAAGGTTCATACACAAGCTGCTATAGGGCACAGGTCTAATTATGTGCTGTACGGGTAAAAAAAAAATATATACAGGGAGGGTTTATTGAGGGAAAAGGTTGATTTAGAGGTGAGTCTCTGATGTGGCCAATGTTTAAAGTAATATGGCTCTTTATCGTCATGTGTGAACAAGCCCATGACCTTCTGATCTCAGGGCAAACTCCCTAACCACTAGGCCACTAGCTGCCCTGTAACTCCTGTCTCTTTTTTTAAAATTTATTTCCTGAATTATTTTTTTATTAAAAAAAAAACCCATACCAGCTTAAAGGCTAGCATTCAGTGTTCAACTGACTACAGTTCAATATTGGACTGTCAGATGCAGTAAGCGAAAGATACATTTGACCCCAGGTCTTCTGTAATTGTTATGCCCTATATTGAGCATTTTATTCATATATATATATACACACACACGGTTACATTCAAAGAGCATCTGTAAAACGTGGTGGTGTGATGTGGCGTAACTATTTTTATAGTGTTAAATGATAAATATCCTCCCAGAACACTTTAATGTAATTTTAAACTCCGCTTAATACATTACCCTGAAAGAAATGTAAAGGTACACCCGTATTTGTACTGTACAGTTTACCAGAATGTGGAATACAGAGGTCAACCCCCAGTATAGACTGTACTGTATTTCATGCACGGGTGTTTCATTGGTGTGCATTGTCGTTTCCTTTGGTATATGCAGGATAAATATAGTAATTAATTTTATTTACATTAATAAAAATGCAGGGCTTTAAGAAGAACAAATTGAAAAAGGCGAGAACACTGGAGACACTCCACGGGGGAAATTCTCGTCTACAGCGTCACAAGGCAGCAGCTAATCAGCAGCAAGGAGAAATAAATAACGTTCTCGGATTGGCTACTTTCAAACTTCCCGTCTCTGAATACAGGTGACTGTGAGGTCCAGGCCTTGTGCACCACGTCCCCTCGTCCTCGTCCAGCTTGTTTATATTTGGGGTGGTGCTGGACAGTGGAGGTTCATTCTGTTCAGGTGTCTGATTGCCTTGGTAACCGCTGCGGGTCACAAGGCCCAGGTGTCGCAGTCAGCTGTACAGGAGATTCGAAAATCTGTGATGGGCTGATGCCCTTTTCAGATTTATGATCGTAAACTGATAAACCTGAAAGACTATTCGATTGTAAGATTTTACTGTACATTTTCTACTTGCTGTTCTATTGTGACCTTCATCCACCCAGTCAGCAAAGGAGCCTCATTTTTGTTGTCTCTAGTCATACAGCCTTTGGAAAGATCTGCCTCGGTCACAAAGGAAGCGGTTAAGACGCCTTTCTAGGCAAAGCACAGGAAACCAGAAAGGAGTGGCTCTGTTAAATCTATTTCCATGTCATTTAAATCATTCTTATCCCCAATCAAGGGCTAAATCGAAAAGGGGAGTTTAGCATAGAGTTATGCATAATTTTCATATAGCATTGGGTTACACAGCTAACAGGATTAAAAAATCTGAATTTAATTCCAAATCATATATTAAACAATCGATTCAGATCACATCTATTTATTCCATTCTGGGGCTTTTCTAATTATGGGTCCATAATTCAAGTAGTTGTGATGTACCTACTGGCTGCTGTGCTTTAACCTCTTTAGTCTCTAGTGTTTACAGCTTCAAAACAGTTCCTGACAAGTAAATGCTATCTATCGGCCCACCTCACACTGATCCAACTACATAAAGACTGTACTAGATACTAATGTGGCATTTTAGCCTACATGAGCCACATTTTGCCCTACGTTCATTGTTTTCCTGCATGACAATGACTACAAAAATGACAAAATAAGAAGAAGATTGCTTTGGTGAAAGCTCTGTCGATTATGGGTTTTTGCCTCTGTGAAATTGAGGTACTTGGCATTTGTTTTGTGTCTGAAATTTGCTTTTTTTTTTTTTAGCTTTCCACTGGAGCAGATTTCACAAAAATGAACCTAACAACTTAAGTTTTTATAAGACCAAAGACAAAAACGTTGCAAATTCGGACTGATCGAGAAAAGTATTATCCAGAATTTCTGTCACGGCTTTAGTGGTTTGGGCAAGATCTTATTGGGGTCCCAAATGCTGCAACCGTATAAGAGCCATCTCTAGTTTGCTAGTAAACACATGTTCAAAACCACATCTTAAAAAAAAAACCTTAAGGTTAGTAATGATCTCATTTATCAGTATAAAACCTGATGTCATCCCACAGACAACGATTCATCAAAATATTCCATTAGACTGAGATTAGACTGAGAGTTTACATTACTTTTAGCTTCACTAGGAGTTCACTAGGCATTTAATAATAATAATAATCAATTCAAGAAAGGCTTATAGGGTTTCCAGATGAAACCAAGCCGCTATGTGCCTTTTTGATATGCCTAAAAAACAGACTAGAAAATGTTTGACCAAACATGGTTTAAGGATTACTTTTAACCAACATCACTTACGCTTGAAGGAGCATGTGAATGCTGTAATTCGTCCAAACACCAGACAAAATCAGGAATTGTTTAGATAAAGATGTCAGCACACATAACATTCAGTGTTGGGTCAGAGGCTCTAGTGCATACTAAAGATTCCTATAATATCGGAACTGCAAAGACTAAGATCAAGAAAAAAATTGTGCAGCTCACACTGGCTCTGCTGGCCTGCCTTCTTCCCATATTGCACCCTGATACTATGCCAGATAAAAAATGCACCTGGCCAGCCACAAGATGTTAGTGTGTCCATTTTTTTTCCTTGCTTCATTTTCCAGTTTGAAGTGACATTTTAGAGATACTTCGATCAGTCATCTTGGACCCAAGTCGCTCAGATCATTATGTTTGCTCATTTGTCCTCCTTCCAAAACAGCAACAGAGACCGAGCGTTCACTTGCTGAATAATTTATCCCTCCCTGGACAGGTGCCGCTGCAAGAAGATAATCAATGTTATACACTTCCGCTGTCAGAGGTGTATATCCACATAAGAAGTCAGACGGTGCTTCTCTAGGAGCTTGTGTCCAGTTTAGTGTTGCATGCTGTTCACCCTATTTAAGTTCGGAACCTGGACCCAGATGACTTCGTGTACAAAGATTTTCTCCGCCCCGCCAGGTTAATTCTGTATTTACTGTTGAATCTGTTCGTTTGTTTTAAAGAAACGGAAGAGCTCTGCCGTTGTCATTAGTACCTGAAGATGGCTGGAGTATGGGGTATACTTCAGTGCCATCAAGTCTAGTGCCGCAGTCTTGTGCAACTCTTTTGTCACTCTTACTTGAGAGGTCCAGTAGATTGAAATGTCAGAGTTTGGCTAAAATATGTTGTTCCCTTTCAATGAAATTCATTTTTCAAGGCTTGTGCGAAGCTTAAAGCACTCTTTATTCCGAGGGCCTTGGCATTTCTCACGAGCGTTTCAGTGATGAGTGGGGAGCGAGCGGCATAGGGCCGAGTGATGAATTCTCCCTTTAAAGAGAGAGGAGCTGAAACTATTCATGAGGCCGAACATTCTTCCTTCAAACTTTCCAAGCGACTTGGGAAATGAAGGTTCCGGCGAGGCGGTGGATTGTGCTGCTGTTTTGTTTGCAGAAAGACGGATGGCTGTGCGTTTTTGTATATCTAACCACAATATTTATAAAGCTTAGAGGGTGTAGGCAGTGCCTGCTAAGTGTCTGTGATGAGTTTTTCTTGGGCTCTTCCTCTCTGTTTGGGCATGTTTATTAAATGTGTTTTCTCTCCCTATAAATATGAGCATACTTTTTTTTGTCAAGCTGGAATGTGACTTTCACTTTGATCCAGAGCAGAACTGAGTTTGTTTTTAGAAATTTATAGTTGGGTCAGCATGATTTAGTAGCATGATCTAAATGTATTTATTTTTGAATTACCAGCATGCAGTTCCTGTGTAGCTCCTAACTTAATGGAAAACAAAAGAGCTTCAGTAATTTAATAATTCAGCAATTATTCATATAATGAAGTATGTAGGTAGTGTATATGTCTTGGTTTACAGGGCAGAGATGGTAAAGCAGTTATCTATAGCTTTTTCCTTCACCTTTCTTTCCACACTGCTTTTTTTTTCTCCTTATCTCCTTTTTGAATGATTGTTTCTAGTACAGCTGCGCGTTTTTTTTCTCCTGGTCCTAGCCTTCATAGTTTTGATATCAGAGGCGTTTTTAATACGAGTGAGAGCCTCTGACCCGTCACTGAATGTCGCGTGTGATCTTTTTCTGCCCAGTTTCTGATTTTCTCCGGGTGTTTGGATAAATTACAGCATTCACATGCTCCGACAAGCGTAAATAATGTTGGTTAAAAGTAATCCAGGCCAACCTTAACACGCCACATCAAAAATGTACTAGTCCAAGGTGTCCGCAGGGTTTTGAAAAGTATTAAAAAGTGATGAATCAAAATTGCCAAATTTAAAGCCATTAAAAGTGTTAAATTTATTTTAAATTTAACACTAACACTTATTTAAAAAAAAAAAAATAGGTATTATTTTTTCAGACTATGAGGTTTCCTATTTTGAGTGAAATTCTATCTGCTAATGTTTGCGTTAGTTCGTTTAAACGTAGG
>JBBPDH010000104.1:13472335-13484826 GCA_037974565.1 Clupeocharax schoutedeni
AGACGAGTAATGCCTTACACTACTAGTTACTGAAAAAAGTAATATTATTACAGTAACGCGTTACACCCAACACTGAAAACGACACAATATACCCCAGCAGACGACAATATAGTTAGTAAAAATTGTGATTGTGGAAGTATTTGTCCCACTGCTAAGACATCCATGAATTAATTCTGGCACAACTGTCGATCAGAAATAATGAGTTTAATGGAGTTGACTGGTGTGTGATTTAAGTGTCATGTAATTTTATTGAAAATACACTTGTTTCTTTAGGGCCCCATAGTTGGGTAGAGAATGTACCTAAACTAGCAGTATCACTCAAACAAGTTTTAGAGGCATTTAATTAAGATTGGAGCATTTTGCAGAGCACCATTTAATATATTTTTTAAAACTGGACACATACAATACAGCCCACACCAAAGTCAGTGGCTCGAAAAGGAGGGTACTGGGAACTCTCCTACAGTCCTAGCACTTTACGAAGCTGAAATTTGAAAAAAGAAAACATTGGTGAAAAAATATGAATGTTTGCAAAAACACTGTCAAGGTCCCGTAAAAAAAAAAGGTCTGGTTTGATGTTTTTGAATGTTTGGAATTGCAGATCACCACATTGATGGTTGTGTTGTGCGGATGCTTTTTTATTAGTGATGACTGGAAACTTTGACAGGGCTAAATGTTGTAGCAGCCAAATACAGGGCCCTATTTTGCAAGAGATTTGAAACAGGTGGAAAGTTCACTTTCCACCAGGACAACAATGTTAAGCGAGCTGCCAAAGCTACACTGGAGTGGTTCAGAACTCAGAACCTGTATGTAATAATGGCTCAGTCAAAGCCCAAATTGAGTTGTTTTTTGCATCTACAGAATTGACATTGTGTAAATCAAATCATAATTTCTGGTTCTAATATTACAAAATGTGAAAAAAAAACATCAAGGGGAATTAATAATTTCTGCAGTATGACAATTGAACTGACACCCTTTCTACTTACAGTTGTAAGTAAAGTGTGTGTGTTTCTGCATCTATGAGATTTTATTTTGCAGCAGTTTGGCGCTAGGGCTATGGTGACCACTCTAGCTGCTGCAGGTCACAGTACATCCCTCACTGACTAGAAGAAATTAGGCAGGTCACAACCTCAGTGGCTTGTAAAATGTGGGTAGACTGAATAATCATACGATGATTCTGGGTCCTCTTTCAACCTGTAGCTCTGTTGCCGCTCACCTTTCAACTAGACTCCTGATGAACTTGGAAGTGTAAGGCTTATGCCAATCCCTCGCCACTTTGAGAACCACCTGAGACTCGGCTTAGTGCCTCTCGATAATCTGTTCCCAGCATTAAGAGCCTTTCATGAGGTCAGTACAGTATGAACCTTACATGTGGTAAAGACACTCGAGCAGAAATGAACTGGATATGCCAACAGTAACGATGACCTGAAAGCAATGCTGCTGTGTTTCATGCTGAAGTTTTTCCTTACATGTAACGAAAAGCCATGTCTCCACTTTAAATCATTTTTCTGCTTGGTTCTTGTTTCCTTTTACACATCCTTGCTAAAAACCGAGGAAAATCGCAGCAACGAAAACAAAAATATATATTTGTCACCATTTAACAAACTACAAATAAACATGAACAAGCCACTTGATCAGGCACACTAACCTTATATCTGCTCTTATTCTTCATTTTACCAGTTCCACTGACAATATAGGGTCACTTTGCATTTTCCTTTTCATTGTTTGTTAGCTGCTTTAACTCCATTTGGCAACAGTCAGGACCACAAGTGTGCAAGTGTCGCTTGGGTGATTACTTGCTGATGACAGCAGTGATGTTGACATGTGTAGTGGTATGGAAGTCTGTGTTTCACACAGTTTAACACCTCAGTACTGCTGGGCTCAGCATAGTCCACCAACCAAAATATCCAGCTGACAATTCCCTGTGCCTGGAATCTGACCACTGACGAAGGATTAGAGCAGGGGTGTCGAGGTCCAGTGTCCAGCACAGTTTGATGGTCCTTCACCTCAAACATGTTCACTAAATATGACAGTTAACTGGTGAGGTGAACCAGGGTTTTCTGTGCACGGATATCACCAACACATGCTTGACCACGGCCCTCCAGCACCGGAGTTCAACAGCATCAGTTAAACTATGATCAATAACAGACCACAGTATCAATCAGGGACAATAGCACACACACTGCTGTGTGATGCAACACAGACACAAAAATGTGCGACTACCATATCTGTGTCACTGCTGTGGTGAGAATAATCCACCACACAATTAATACCTGCTCATTTTCTTTAAACCAAAAACATTATTAATTAATGCATTAACTGTCACTTTTTGATGTGTTTGGAAAACAGGGTACTGTTGTACATGAACACACTCTTCTACTGTACTGTGCTCTTCATTCCCAACAGTGCTTTCAGATGAGTCCAGCTTCTTGCTGTGAAACATGGTTCTCCAGTAAGAAAAAACTTTTAAAACACTTTCTTCATACATGGTGATGGGAAAATACAGCATTTCTCACAAAACAGCATTTACAGTGACAAAAAAGTAATTGTCGCTCTCTAGATTTTTATTTTTGCATGTTTGCCATAAATTCAATCAAATTGTCAATTAGACCAAACACACCAGGGCTTCATTACTACCTGTCCTGTTGACTTAAATAGAACCTTTCTAGCTAAGTCAAGTATGCTTAAAATTCTCAACATGGAGATCTTTGTGGCAGGATCAAATGAAATTCCAGACGAGATGAGAGGGAAAAGCAAACCCCAGTAGCTCCTGATAGTAGTAGTTAGTTAATGGGTGATATAGCTGTTACACGCCCTTTTCTACAAATGAAATGGGTTTTTGCATATTTGTGTTTCCTATTTTTGTCAACCAAGGACCCATTAGTCTCCAACAGTCTCTTTGAATATTTACTGTACAGACTCCAGCATGCATATGTTGAAATTAGTGACAGCACCCTGATTTCATGCTTCATAATAGTTGAAACCAACAGTCATCATCTAGCCAAATGGCAGTGAATGAGAGGCAGAGAGTCTATTTTATCATTTATTAAAGAACAGATTTCAACATCCTCATTGGCCCTATAGACACTGCATCTTTTTAAAAAAAATTAAAAGCATTGCTTTTGGAATCATTCAATTCTAGAGAAACTGACAGAGATTCTTCCAAGAGTATGTCATGCTGAACCACTGCTGATAAATCGACAGCAAGAACAATTTCACAAACATAAAACCTTGTTGACCAAGCACTTCATTTAAGAATAATGCTTGTTAAATTGATGAAGTGACATTTATAAACCAATTTTTCCCAGGGGCATTAGTGCTTGGCAAACTCATTTTTAAAGGGTTATTATAGCATCTGGAATCTTCTGCAGGAGACATTTCATACTCAGAAGAACAAATGAGTTCTCGTCTGTTGCTTGTTCATTCGAAAGTACAAGCAGGAGCAGTACGATATGTAAGAAAAGTATAAGAAAGATATACAGTGTGCATGTGAATTCAACTTTAAATGCATGAATGCTTTATGATGCATAAAAGTAATGGTATGTAATATACGCTTACATATTCAGAACTTATAAACAAAATGTATAAAGAATTTAAAAGTAGTCTGTAGTCTATTTTTGAAAATCTGTACATATTTGTTTTTTTAAAAAATCATCTCATTGTCTATGCTGTATCCAGTTGCACTGCATGTTTTCATCAGAATGCATTTATTTCGTTTTCTTTTCTTCTTCTTTTTTGTCTTCGACCACTTCAGACAGATCTTCAGCCCGCAGTGTTTTCACTTTGCTTTCCATGTTGGTGAGCCTTTGCTTGATCTTGCTCTGGTAGGCTGTGTATTCTGCCATGAGTTTGCCAAACTTGCCGGTCATGATGTCCAAATTGCTCTCCAGACGTATTATTTTTTCCTCCAGGTCTTTGGGGTCAGCCCCTGCGTTGGCCACTGCTTCGTCTATCAGGTTATCCTTCATCAAGATGGCCTTCCCTTTCTCTTCCAAGGCCTTTTTGGCGTCAGGGTACTCCGTAAGGGCCTCCATCAGGTCGTCTTTGGAAAGGGCGAAAAGGTCGGAGTAGCCCACACTCCGGATGTTGGCTGTCCGCCTGTTCCCAGCCTTGCTGCCCTTGATGCCAAGAATACTGATTTCTCCAAAGTAAGCCCCATCACTGAGCACGACAAACTGTGTGACACCATCATCAGCCACCACAGCCAGCTTCCCTTCCTTGATGATGTACATCTCTCTTCCAATGTCACCCTTCTTACAGATGTAGTCCCCAGGGCTGAACACTTGAGGCTGCAGTTTGAGCACCAACTCAATCAGCAGTCCAGCTTCACAATCCTGGAAGATCCGCACTTTCTTCAGCGTATCCAGATGTACGTTGATTGCAATCTCTGCCTTAAGCTTGTCCGGGAGGTTCTTCAACACCTCCTTCTCATCACAGGTTTTCTTTTCTGTCCAGAGGTAGTCAAACCACTTAATGACCCTGGCCTCCAGGTCTTTGGAGACTTTACGGAACTGCATGTACTGCTTGATGGAGTCGATCTTGGCCTGGAACTCAGCGCGGGAGGCGTTCATGTTGGAGATCATGGCACCAACATTACCGACGATAGTAGCAAAAATCAGCACTCCAATAAGGAAGTCAGCAACGACAAACATATACTCAACATCTCTGACAGGAGGAGGAGTCTCTCCAATGGTGGTAAGTGTGAGAGTGGACCAGTAAAGACAGTAGATGTATTTCCTAGCTAGCCGCCCATATTCGGGATGGCTAATGTTGGGGTACACCCAGGTGTCAGTGCCAAAACCAATAGTTTTAGAAATTGCGAAGAAGATGCAGGCATTCCAGTGGATAATGACCAAGATGTAAAGTACGAGATTACTGATACGGAAAATATTGGGATAGTTTGTTCTAGTCTCTGTGCGGTCAAAGAACTCAAAGAGTCGTGCCATTTTAAAAAGGCGATTGAACCGCAGCTCTGGATTGTTGTATCCCACTTTCAGCATTAAAATATCAGTTGGAATCATTGAAAGCATGTCATATTTGAACTGTGGGGTTTTTCTGTAATGGTCCATCAGCTTCTTGCCATCTTTAACTAGAAGGCCTTGCTCCAGGAACCCTGAAAAAAACAAGATGAAAACATTTATGAGAGATCTGTTTGATATGTTTAATGCTTACTGGCTTTTTCAAGAGTCAGTAACAAAAGAGCAAAAATTGAAATGTCATGCAATTCCGTGTTTCCTCTAACATTAAATCGTCATGGAGTCAAATTCACAGAATGCACAGCCATGATGAGATACATACTTTGTTTTTTTTGGTGATATCCACCCGTTTTTGGGTAAAATGCATTGGCCACTGAATCCCAAGTTTGGCACAGATCCAATTGTTATTGATATATTTGTGTTGTATAGCAATGTATCATCCTGTTTTATTATTGACAAATTATGTCATAGCCTTTAACAGGGGATTATAAGCACTTGTGAGCTCATCCTCCTGGATATTTACAAGCAAAAGAAATCCACGTCCTCTACCATTCGAAAACCAAATCACTAGTGAATATTTTGCCAGACCTGATATAAACATAGTAAACTAAATATAAAAAAAATTTGTCAAGTTAAAAAAGAAAAGATGTCCATCTTCACCTGTTCTTGATCTGATAAAAGTATCTGTGTAGTAGATAAAATCTGAGGTGTAGTCCAGAACGATCCACAGGATTGTGTATGTGTTCTGGAGATCATTGAAACAAGCCCTGTATGAAGAAATAGAAATACCACAGAACCATAAGCATCTCACCACTTCATACCTCTTCACTTCTGAGGTGCATAACAGATTAAACAGTGTTCCTAAGCACACCTTGTTATGATCATCATCAGGTTGTAAAATACTGGTGCTGCTATTACTGTGAGCCATCGATAATAGCGGTCTGCGGCAGGGTCCATGATCCAAACTTCTTTCCTAAAGAAACAAAGCTTGAATGACTGCCCAAGTTCTTAAAGAGGTTAAACAATACATCAGCTCTTACATTTCACACCGTGTAAAACAAGAAAAATGTCATACAGTTGAATTCAAAGAAGTGGTACTTTCTGCTGGATTTAGCATTCATTCAAGTGGATTTCATGAGTAACTATTATATTTACCCGTAATATACTTACGGTGGCTCTTCTTTCTTTTTATCATCCTTCTTATCGTCCTTCTTTTCATCTTTTTTCCCATCCTTCTTTTCATCTTTTTTCTCATCCTTCTTTTCATCTTTTTTCTCATCCTTCTTTTCATCTTTTTTCTCCTCCTTCTTGTCTCCATCTTTTTTCTCTTCCTCTTTTTTCTCATCTTTGTTTTTATCCTCTTTTTTGCTAAAGGTAACAATTTGATCTTTATTAAAAGGAGCAACCTCAGGTGTTTTGTCCAGGGGGGCGACAACAGGCCTAAACATCTATCCTACTGGGATGTAATAGCACTTATTCACCTACAGGTGCCAGCATTAACTCTACCAAGCATCCATTAGTGCGCTCAAACCACTACCGTAACATATGTTTTACACACCGTTACAAACACCTTCAATCTATTCGCAAGTTACTAATGTTATCTACTTCTGCTTAGACGATTTTGAAGTTGTAATGTTATAGGGCTTTACGGGCCATTAAGGGGCTCTACAGGGATTATTAAATACTTACTCATCTGTGTTGTTGCAGTTGTTCATATTGTACACTGCTAGTGGCCAGTGACTGGTATTTCTTAAGAGGAAAGAAGCATTCAGTTTCTGTGTTATCAGTGCTCATATTCTACAAACATTAGAACTCTACTAATGTAATATTATTCTCTAGTAATCTATACTAACATGGCTCTCTTACCAAAATGAGAGCAATGTTTTGCTACTTACTAGGAAGTCTACGAGGAAATCTACATACTGTCTCTCTGGATTGGGTCAGTCCATCATTCTAACCTTTGATGGCCAAGGCAATGTCGGAAGTGGTCGTACCAAACTGCCCTGAGTAAGAGCTGACCAGTTCTCCACTTTGTTGTGCTAGTTTACTTCAAACCAGTGTTAGCATTATCTTCATCCATTTCCTTTTATTTATCCTGTGGAGCAGAGCTGTCAAGCTGAGGGTCTGGAGGAACAACTCATGATGGTCTTGCCAGTGAGTTCATTTTTGTGTGTTAAATGAAGTAGAATGTTAAACACTACAGTGCTGTGCGCATCCAGGAATGGAGTATGACACCCATCCTGATTAAGTTTCACCAGGACTTTTGACTTATGACATTACTTACTCACTTTTACTTGACTTTTGACATTTGACTTACTTCCTCTTACGAGGCCTGTCTGGTTGCCCTATGGAGGAATGGGCATAGCTGCCACGGCTGGAAATATCTTTCAGCTCGGGCCCACGAAATCGCTCCAGGAAGGAGTCGGGCCGCTCAACCTCGCGCTGCAGCCTATGTGACGCCCAGTTCCTCAGCATAAAGAGGAAGTTCGAGAGCCTGGGAGATCAATACAAGGAAGAGACTAACACTCCTGTGTTCTCTATACAGTATGTAGCTTTCTCTGCCTCATAGGTCAAATGCACACTTTATAGATTTACATTGAGCCCTGCTTATTATAGAGGGTATTATTACACCATTAAGTACATCTTAAGTATATACTACTATCTTTACAGACTTGGCAATAGTAAACAAAATTTGAGCATTATTGAACACCAAATCTAAGCAGATGTCAAATATCATTCAAATACATTACTGTGCAGTTGACCCAGGCTGATATACTCTAGAATGGATTCTATGAAGCAGTGTTTCTTCACTCTGGTTCTGGAATATCCCTGCACTGCACAAGCTAATGAGACAAATCTGGTCTGCCTCAGCAGGGATACTCACAGCCCAGGACTGGGACTCACTGCTTGATGTAATTCTAGATGGTATGGGGAGCAGGTGGAGTAAGTGATGAGAAGGGAAGAGAATGGTTGAGTGGGCATGTCTCAGTTTTACCTGGCCATGGCTCCAGCACCTGTGAAGGAGCTTCTGCGAGACTCCTGAAGTTGCTGACTCGCTGTGGTAGAATTGACCCCCTGCATGTCAGAGGTAGTGTCATCACCTATAGAGTGTACCCTGGAACACAATGACAGGAAGACCATCAGAGGTACAAAACTATATGTTTGAATGTCTTCATGTCCACATACAGGTGAATCAGCTTTACTAAAGAGAAACGTTTGTTTACAATTCTGTGTCATATGAGGTCTAAATTGCAACCAACTGGTTGATTATGAGACTTTTTTTCAGGCTCTGGCTTATTTAGATATGCACAGCCCATATAGACTGGACACTTGCAAAAAGGAACAAGAGGCAACTTGTGATGTCAAACCTGCTGACACAATTATCAATCTGGTCCACTTCATCATCTGAAGCACGGACTGAGAGCCTGTGACGTGATGGGTAAGACTCTTGAGTGCAGATTTTCGCCATTATCACTGTTCACACTCACGCCTGCGAGGACATGCAGCACCTGCAAGAACACTGTACACAAAGACTGTAACTACTAAATGTAGAAAAAAAGTTTCTGGAATAAGATTAATCAAAAACATTATATATTATTAATCATGCATTACTCATAAGTCATATAAATAGAGTGCAGTCTGCTGTTCTCTGAGCACTGTGCAACAAAAAAATTGCTGCAAATCATGAACTTATCATGAACTTAAGATATGAGATATTCTCATTACAGTTTACATTTATCATCACAGACCCTTCAGAATGAAGCGTGGTGTGCATGACTGTAGCACAGTGGTCTGAAGAGATTCAAGAGATGTGCTGTTGATGTGATCTCTGCAAACCAATTTTCATGCTAACAACACTGCCATCTGAGCTCAGGGCCTAAAAATACAGCCTGCTTAGTCGGACGTCCTAAACACTAAACAAGATCAGTCTCTGAAAGATCACACCACAGATTTACAAGATTCTCAGCATGTTCATCCTCATCTTTATTATGCTTTTGCCACAATATTATCCCGAAAGCAAGAATACAGTTTTTTTAACTTGTTCCCATTAATGAAAATGAATTACATTTATTATTGTGCCACGGAAAGAGATTAGTGAAATCCATAGATTAGTGAATTCATAGTGTTTAATGGTCTGCATTTAAATGCAACAACGAAATTTAAAGCTTGTAACATTTTAAAGCATTTACTTTCTGTTTGAGAAAACACAATGTCAGCAAAAGAAAAAGACAAAACCATGTTAGGATAATATTTCATCTGTAAAACTCTCTAAAATGAAACAGTTCTGATCATATAAAAGTCCTGAGTTTCCATCATGCCAGATCTATAAGTGTTTAGATAATATTATTTTGCATTATATATCGTGTATCGTGTATTAATTTTTTTTCAAGGCATACATTATAAGGATACCAGTTGTGATGTGATGCTCTTTTATAGCGAAGCGTGCTCTCCTGTTTCTCATTCCCGCAGTTATGGTTAAATGGTTAAATGTGTTAAACACACATATAAAAATACTGAATGGCATTTCTGCTAAATTCTTAACAAAACTTAATTCCATTCCACCGTTATGTCTTATTTAAAACGACAAAAGTCAACTTACTGCATGGACAGATTTAACTATGATGACTTCTCCTCTGTTTAACCCCTTTAATCCTCAGGTTCCCCTCAACGTGACATGGTAACATCCCAATCTCGAAAACCAAATTCCACTTTTCGTTTTTGGAGCCATAATCCACTTTGTCTTCTGTGAAACTGGATATTAATCCATGACTGTCCTGATAGTTTCCCCACATTCATGTATCCAGTGTGACTGAGGCAGACTCTTCGCAGATTGAGCGAACCTGTGCTGGTGGGGGTGGAGCCGATAGAAATGGTCAGGGGAGTATTTTTTTTACGCACCCGCATTCAGTAATCTCCGCCTACCTGCACTGTGATTGGACAATAGTTCACTCAGCAACCGCCTGTCACGTGTTTAGCCAATACTACAGCAGTACGCCCAGACAGAAAACCGGTGGGGAAAAAACACTTAACATGACAGTAATATCGCCTCATTTCTAGCGTTGTTTTTCTATATAACAACTTAATTATCATCTTGCCAATATGCTGCCGAGCAAGACATATTTCAGAAAAGAAAACTGTGTAAAGTGAATGCAAAGGCAAACGAAATATTTTCTGCTGAAATATTGGAAGAAAATGTCAAATATTTAGAGACTTAAACGATACTAGTACGTCCCATCCTTAATTATCAACAACTGTTACCATCAGTCATTTCAGACTGTGCATTTATGCAATATGTTGTGTGGAGTGAACGGTTTTAAGAGGTTTCTGTGTCCAACCCAGGCTGTACTTTAAATGCCACATGTTTGGGTCAGAAGTGCCTTTAGTTGCAGTGATCGTGCCCTGATGGCCTGAAACAAGAGGTTGTTTCGTGTGGCTTACAAAACTCCCTGAAACACACAGAGAGCTCTACACACTTCCACTGCAACTGAACACTGGATATGGATATGAAGTATCACATCCTCAGCGGGTGCCATGATTTGAATTCATTTTTTATACCTTTTTTTCATTGAATAGATATATTAACGATCCAATGTTTTAAAAAGCAATGCTTTTTGATGAACCAGCTTTTGGAGGGATCAGAGATGTGGTGGAATAAGCATCTAGCTGTTGGTGGCATCAAAGCCCTATCACCTGCCTGACATCAACACAACCATCCAGCTCCACCCCCAGAGAGACCTGAGAAATCCTTAAGGCAGTCTGCAGAGCTGCCTCGCTAATCCCAGATTAGACCTGAGAACCTATCTGAGCTACCTAATGCTCCTTCTTGGCTTCAGCCCCTCAAATCATGTATGTGCATCTGTTACACTGAGCTAACCTCAGAACATGATGAAGACTGGACAGGGTGCCAGTGCAAAACAGGTTCTGTGCCAAATGGAGCAATACTGTAAACACAATAGATAAACGATAGCATTGTAAATGGGATGTGTTAGGGGGAATCAGAAAAAGAGAAACGGAGCGAGAAGGGCAGGGTAGAAATTGTTACACTTCAAATTAAACAATGATGGCAATGAGCGCACACAGAGAAAGTGAGAGAGTGCAAAAACCCACAAGAGCACCAAAACAACAGGATAACATATAGTGCAATTAACAAACGTAGAGTACATGAATGATTGAACACACTATTATAACAGGGACTGTATCGTTAAGTGTGCAAAAACTCTCTGGAGTGAAATGATTAGCTAGCATTCGATTTGAAGGCTTCATGTTGATACAATTGTAAAACATTTGCATTCTGTTTTAGTCCAGGCTAATAAAGCTAATTAGTGTCCTTAAACATTTGGCTAGCCCAGCATGACTCTTAGTGTCATGTCATTTCAGGTGTAATATAGATTCCTTCTTTAAGCATCTTAACCTCAGCCATATGTCTCAAGGAGTGGGTTAACCTGTGTACACAGCAAGATATCTTACCATGGTTGGAGCTATAAAATATTTAGAGCTATCGTATATAAAGTTAAAATACTATGAATGTGCTTTTTCCTAGATGCTACCAAAAATGTATAATCCGTCATTTTAGTGTTGGATGTGGCCGAAGCAGAGAAAAAACATTTTGAAATTTCCCTGACAGGATAATAAAGATTTATTATGGATCATGATCCTGGCCAGCTTGAAATTCACATAATAATATATGCAGATGGAACAATGTGAAATATGGATAAAAAATTGTATTAAGGGCAAAATCTGAATCATCCTTTGATGACTAGGAGTTGAGCTTTTCACATGAGAGCGATTCAAAGACTTGCAATAGATTCCACGGTAACAGAGGTGTGGCGAATACTACGGGATAGGATTGGAGGTCATGTGGGGACAGAAAGAATCATCCAAGAACATTACCATTCATTACTATAATATAAAGAGAAAAGAGGTGCTGCATTTGTATGGGACATCTATGAAGAATGATGCAGAAATATGTGATGGAAGAATGAACACGTTTAACTAGGCGTAATATAATATAATGTAATATAATATAATATAAAGCCCTAAAAAATAATTGTTCCATGTTTCTATTTTTATAAATAAGATGAATGATATTCTTAGTTCTGTTTCATTATTACATGTGATATAACAGCTTCTGGTACATACAACAGATCTATTGCTTTCCTTTATAAAACATTACGAAAGTTTCTGTTGTAGCCTTTTAGCATACATGTCTATGGCATTTAGGAAAAGAGGACTTTCTGTGTTATAGTCTTGTATAGACACCACTATGTCTATTACAGTGTGCTGTCGCTGCTGCCTGATGTCCCAAAGATACAAACCGGATTCCAAAAAAGTTGGGACACTGAACAAATTATGAATAAAAACTGAATGCAATGATGTGGAGATAGTACATGTCAATATTTTATTTGGAATAGAACGTAGATGACAGATCAAAATTTAATCTGAGTAAATGTATAATTTTAAAGGAAAGATATGTTGATTCAAAAGTTCATGGTGTCAACAAATCCCAAAAAAGTTGGG
>JBBPDH010000104.1:13498821-13519205 GCA_037974565.1 Clupeocharax schoutedeni
GATAACAGAGTTAGCACTAGCGCTAGTTCTGTTAGCACCAAGAGAGAATATGCTGTGGGCTGTAGATTCTGGACACTTAAGAGACTTTTAAGATTAGCTTTTCTTCCACACTCGTTGTGTGTGTGGTGTGTGGTGTGTATGTATGTGTTTGTGTAGACATTGGTTTATGTTCAGTATTAATTAAAACTGTCATTTGTAAACAATTGTGATGTTGTAACCAGTGTCCTTGGTTTGTATTCAATAAGTTACAACTGTCATATACTGTAACCTAATTCATAGGTTTGTGTTTAGTCAGTGATAATGTCATGACCATTGTAACCTAGGGTATAGGCTTGTATTTAATAATAAATGGTAAAAACTGCTTCTTGTAATGTTATAAATGTTATAAAGATTCTGAACCTTACATAAAGCTATAATTACATGAAAAGAAGACCAAAAAAATACTTTTTGTTATCATATACATTGTTATTTATTGTTTGATTTGTAAAACATTAGACAAACATTACATGAAATCAAAGACATGAATTTACAATACTTAATGCTGAAAAAAGGAGGAATGACAACCTTTGCTGAGTTTTATTAACAATTTTACCAGTAAACCGACTTCCTGGTGAGAAGGTATACAACTGTTAAATTGTGAGTAGAGATGGCATCTAAAGAACAGTTTTGTTTTTCACCACCTTATCACTCAGGCACAGTGGAAAACTCTTCTGTGCGGCCTAAGCAGTTTACGGTTCTGTATGGACCCAGTGCTTATGGCAGCCCATCAGGGTCAAACAAGAGAGAAAATACAAAGATAGTGAGTCTGTTTTCCCCTTTTAAGAGTGAATGTCACTTTTCCTTTAGTGTGATCTGATCTGAGGCATGGACTTCTTAGCAGCTGCATTGGAGTTTGTTTGTGTGTATGTGTGTGTGTGTGTGTATGTAGTATGTAGAAACTAATGATTCTGAGGTGGTTCCGTTTATATGTTGAAGAGTTGAGAGGTCCATTTGCAGTGAACCAGATCAAACACTTCATGATCAAATCACTGCTAAAAGGGGAAATGAGGGAGACTCAGAGGTGATTATGTTCATTTTTGTAAATGTTTTTGTGGAGCAGCAAAATCCAACTGAGCAGTCAGAATCAAGATTGGGTGGGGCCTGAAGGAGGCCAACCAATCCCAGCAGCTACTGAACACTGTCAGTCACAGGAGTGACCACACCTACAACAGCTTTCAGCTTTCTCTACTACTATGTGTGTGTGTGTGTGTGTGTGTGTGTAGAGAATGTGCTTGGAGAGAAAGCTGAATATTAAAAAAAAACTGTACACAAAGATAATAAACAAAGAGCCATTATGTTAAGGCGATTCTGTTGCGTTGTGTGAAAGTCATACATTTTGAGGTACTGAGTCGTCCATGTGAACCACTGCATGGTAATAAATACAAACATGAATCATAAAAAAATACAAAATTAAATGTGTCTGTAGCCCTGTGAGGTAGTATGTTACGGTTACATTTTGGACTCAAAAAAGAAAAAGAAAAAAAAAACCCATCAACACCATCATCATCACAGCCATCATCGACATGGTTAATGTACTGCCAATGTTGAGACTGTTGCAGTTGTTTTCTTTGTTTGAATTTGCATGATACAAGTAGATGCTGGTGTTATAGTTTTCACCATCATCACAAAACCATATAACACAGACATACTGTGAATGATTCATTTTTCACTGTGAAGTTCTATCATTTTTTTAATTGCTGCAAACGATAAAGTTAAAGGTTTTGTCATTACTCCAGTTTGAAAATGAGTGAAAAAAATTACATATAGAAGTGAGCAGCTTTAGATGAAGAAAACAAGACAGAAACAGAAAGTTCTCCTTAACCTGTGTTAGGTAGGGGGGTTCCCATAAAGCCACACCCTCCCAATGTCATATATCACTGCATATCTACAAACAAACAAGCACGCACACACATACATACATCTTATGCCTCCAAAAATGATCAGACTGAAACTATTATAAAGGTGCACATGGCAATGCAGGGTTGCAGAGGTATACCCTGCAGCAGGGATTCAGGTTTGATGAGGTATACTGTGAAATACATCACAGTCTTTGTTATTTGTATACAACAAGGACACAGCTTGAAGCTCTCACCTCCGCATGACCATGTGACTTACAGGAGGGCGTCTACATGCTTGTGGCAAAGCTAAGCATAGGGCATTCTCCTGAGTGCATGCAGTTGCTGCAGCATGTCCAGTGAACTGATGTGTAGCCAAGCGCCATATATTTACGAGGAGGCACGTGCAGGCCTTGCCAGTCTAGTCTGGGGAGTGGGATTACAACTGGGATAAATATTTGGACCGGGGCTATAACTAATCTAGAATGGGGCAAATTACAAATAAATTAAGAATAGAAAATAATTTTAAAATAACAAACACATTCATATATATATATATAGTACTGTGCAAAAGTCTTAGGCACCTGAGAAAATGATACTTTTTGCTGTTTGCTACTGGGCAGTAGTGTTAAGTTAATGTTAAAACACTAATTTTACAATAAATACAAATAACATTAATACAGTAAACCACAGTTTCATGTATGGCAAAGTGTTTGCTTGACCATTTCCACACCTCCTTCCTCGTGGAAGCCCAGTATTATTTGTAGCTTCCATCAGAGACCTGGGTCAGCTTTTTTT
Source organism: Clupeocharax schoutedeni (assembly GCA_037974565.1). NCBI lineage: Eukaryota > Metazoa > Chordata > Actinopteri > Characiformes > Alestidae > Clupeocharax > Clupeocharax schoutedeni. The sequence goes on from JBBPDH010000104.1 coordinate 13,501,494, forward strand.
TACTGCATTAGATTAAATTAGGTGTGTTGCTTACGGAACTTTATAAATCCACACAATGACTGGAGGCATCGAGCAGAAATCTAGAACCAAACCTGTGTTCTTCTAACCAGCTCACAAAATAGCAACTACTTTTTGGAAAAAAAATACTTGATACTTTTTACTGCTTTATTGTTTGTTTGCATTTATTATTTATTCTAATGTTCTCTTGTGATTTTGCTGGCAGAAACAAACCCAATGCTGACATAAATGGTTTCAAACAATTGGCACAGGTGCCTAAGATTTAGCCCCGCACTGTGTATATATATATATATATATATATATATATATGTATATATGTATATATATATGAATAACAATTTAGTGCCATGACTATGTTATGCAAATAACTGGACTGGGAAACCATGTTATCACACTCTCTCCCACACACACAGACATGCACACTCCCACACATATTCACTAGCAACCCAGGCAAGGATGAGTATGCCAGGCCCAGACGGAAATATGAATATACATAGTGAAATAGATAAGTGCTTTACAGTTCTGCTGTACTAGACACACACACACACACACACACACACACTCAAACATCTGCACTGCTGAATTCAGTTCAGTCTCCAGGTAGTTTTGTTTTCCTTTCGAGTTAAGCAATCATATCATCACCAACCCTACCACAAACATCAAGCTTTCAAAGCAGTACTCTATCAACTCTAATAACAAATCACACAAGAACATTCTGCCATCGACCCTGAGCCTAGACCAAGCAGCTTCGGCGTGCCATTGTCACGCTGACCACACACACTTCCTTCACCAGACGCGCAAGGAACCAGTGCAGTCATTGCTGGAGCTCGGCAATGAGCTATCAGCAACATATCCATCAACAGCAAGTCCTGCCATCCTACACATAGACAGACTAGGAGCCCAGATGCTATGAGAGCAGCAGAAGGACCCAGATTCAAACTCTGTAACACATGCACGAGGCATGAATAAGTGGTAAATATGAACAAATGTACAGAATCCAGTTCAGGCATAAGGCGTTCATGTTCTGCATAGATGACAACTTGCTGCCTTATGCATAAGCATTATTTACCTACGTTTAGTGTTACCCTGGATGGGCTATGTCTCTGAACATGTTACAAAACTGTGTGGTGCCATATAAATATGACCTTACCTCACTACTCACCCAACATATTTCTTACAACATGATTAAAAAGGGCCTGCTCATACAAGCAGTTATGCTCGCATTATAACCTATTCTACGAAAGAGGAATTGCCATAGAATTGCATGATAGGAAATACTGGCAGTATGTATAATATTATATACAATACAGTAAATTGCTTCAATTCCCAATCACTAGCAAAACTCACGAGTAGCCATTAGGGGGAGTCAGCAGCAAATCTACCAAAGACTAGAAAACCATGAGAGTGTAAAGAGAGAATCAACAACGTGGTCTCAACTCCCAGCAACACTTACAGAGCAGCCTCATGGTCATGTTCTACCTAAGGAATCAGATGGCTGGAGGGACAAGCAGTGATGAGTGACTGGAACACTAACAAAAGCTGAATTACAGAAGACCTGTATCTAAGATCTCACTGCAGGCAATGACAGCATATCAGCTGCAAATTCCCTACAGAAAACTATAGTTCATGGGCAACAGTGAACAGGAAAATTAAGTAGGAAATATGAGAAAACATCCATTGAATATCAATTAATGACATTACATAAAGCAAGCAAAGATGAGGGTAGATTATCTTTTAAAAAAACCCTAAAAACTCACTGTTTCTATGACAGTGCTAGAAAATAAAATGCAGCTATATCTTAAAAACCCTATTAACAACTCCATCCCAAGAGGTTACATGGTAATCAGCTTATGATTTGTGAGTATATATGTGCATCTGTATAGTCATTACTCAAACCATTCCAGACAGAACATTAGTGCCCTGCCATTAGCCATGGTAAGCTTAAAGAGAAAGCCACTTATATATACAGATCTCAGATCAGAGGTAAAGAATATAGGTTCAGAGTTTGAGAATACAGAGTTAAAGATTATAGTCATATTTACACAACAGCTTAGCAACAAATGCTGTTAAAGCACTTGCCACTCCACAAAGACCTAGAGTAATTACTCAGTCACTACAAGGTGCATAAGAGGAGAGGAATCGACTGAAAAGTCAGCAGTCAACCAGAGCTCTGGGTTGAGGGTCAGAGGTGGTACTGCTCTGCGATTGGTTCAGTGGCTAGGCTAATGGTGCTGTGTGGAGCATTAGCTCTGGTGACCATGTGCATTTAAAGGCAGGAGGTGAAAAGAGGGAATCAGCAGTAGTGGATAGCACTTTGGGGACCAAGCAAAACTTTAGAATAGGTCTGTCTTTCACACACACAGTCTCACAAACATACACACAAACACAAGGAGCAAAACCCACACTGTAATACTGTTGGCTAGTGTTCATGGAATTAAAAAAAGGTTTGCACCACAGTGTGTGATGGTGCTGCATGACTGTCAATATACTGTGATACAAAAAACACTCATACATCTTCTATCATGTCTACGAATGATAGAAGAACACACAAACACACACACTCATTCATTCTCACACTCTCTCCCCGATACACACACTCCACTACCATACTCTTTGTGTGTTTCACAGGGCGATTGTCCATACATTCGCTCCTCCTACACCACGACCTTTTACTCCACCCTCAGAAGGGGGCTATTGCTAGGTGACCTGTCCCCCAAACACTTCCAGCACGAGGGGTGTGAGCTGCATGCTGTGCTCAGGCTGAAAGGAGAGTGAGCGGTACTGCTTGGAGTGCTCCTCGTTCAGGCTACGTAGGTCCGCCAGCTTCTGGATCATTTTGGCATAGAGCAGACGGCCGCCAGAGTGGTGCACACGGATGTACGCCTGCAAGACCTCTGACAACTGGTCCTGAAGGCCTTCCACGCGAGTGTGGTCCTGCACGCCAGGTCGATCTACAACGAGCATAAACACACCAGCTCAGATACATGGTTACAGCTAAACTACAATTCATCCACAAATGCATTCTTTTGTAGCTACTGTTGTGAAATTCCACAAGCTTTACAGAACAAAGAGCATTTTTGAATCTGAATCTGAAGCATGACGCTGGATTTTAGATTAAATATTCTCCAGATATCTGAGTTCCTTCATTGCAAGCTTACATTTTCTAAACAAACAGAATGATCATCAAGACAATATATCAAACTTAAAATGATGCTATAGCTGGGAGGCAGCAGGAGTGAGCCGTGAGTGAGTGGAGTGGGTTGTTTATTGGCACCAGTTGTATTTTTTGCTGTTCAAACAATGCACTTGCATTAGATGACAAAATTATCAGAATGTCCATATTTCCAATGTGTTCGGTCACATTTTTCATTGTGAAATCACAAAGTAAGCATTTTTACACACTGAGCTACCAAAACCTACACTAACTAACAGTCAACATTTTCCCAGTCAAACCTGCTATGTGTACTGACGCTTTGACAAATAAACAAGCCCCACACACATTTATATATCTGGATAAAAGTTGAGATACCAGGTTAAATTACTATTCAACAATCCAAAAAGCTTTGCTACAGTCAATAGAAAAGGATGCATTCGTGGGAAATACATGAATAAATAAATGTACACCAGTACCAGTCACAATCACAAGTATCTAACACACCAGGGGACAGTAGGCAGATAGCCATCAGCAGCACATGTTCCTCCTCATGCAGATTCAGCTTCTTCAGGCCGACCTGAAACTTCACCAGAGGTTCCAGCAATTCCAAGGTATGCCCAGCTACACATGCATACATACACACACACACACACACACACACACACACACACACATACATTTTTAAACATACTCATACCTGTACTTTTGCAATGACACTGAAGCAACGATTATTAGTGCAGTGCACCAGTTTCACAAATACTCATTCCAAAGAGTTGATTCTTGACTCTGCATAGAAATTCTGTCTTTCTGTGTGTCTGTGTATGGGCATGTACAGTGTTACTGGGACCAAATGTTCTAATTATTAAAGAAAAATGAAAAACATTTAGGTACAATTTGAAGGAAAGTCCTCAACGACATATTGTGATGAGCTAGACAGACCAAAATGTTTTGTTTAGTGAGGTTACAATTAGTGGTAGATTTAAGTGTAGGTGTAGCCGCATGTAGATACAGTCATTTACATATGTATTAGTGCATGTGTGCATGTACCTTTAGTGACATCACTGACACAGTACTTAAATTCAGGCCCTCCACAGCTCCAGCTCATGTCCTCCAGGCTGAAGGACTGGTTGGACCTCAGCATTATCACCTCAATAGCGCTGGACTTCAGCAGAGCTATCTGATCCTCTGCAGTTAACTCCCTGTAATAAACACACGCACACACACAGATATGTAGAATTGCATTTAATGATATTATCTATACTGCACTCAAATAGACAGATGCAGCTTGTGAAGTGCTTCTTTTTCTCTCCCTCTTGCTACCATGACAACATGAGTTTTGGAATGAATGTGCAAATGCGCAAGACCATGTTCGCTCATTTGGCTAAATAACTCAGAGGCAAACTCACACTTTGAGATATTGTTTCACATACTACTCTAAAGTTATCTAAATGGTTCAAAAATTACAAATCTTAATTTAATAAACCATAAAAAAATTACACATCACCAAATACTCTACAGTACTGTACAAATCCTGAGTGTTTTTAATGGACAAACAAACTGATGTTTTTTAAAAATGAATGAATATTCATTAAAAAATTTATTTAACATTTGCTTTCCATAGAGCATACAACATAAATCTGTGTATGTGTACATACACACACACACAGTTGTACCTAAATCCGGGGACCATCTTGGCAAAGCCAATAACCTTCTGAATGCTGTAGCTGACCAGGTCAGCCAGGTGTGGCAGCATGGATAAACCAGAGCTGTTATTTTCTGGAGACTCAGGGCTGCCAGAGCCCTGTTCCTGATACATTATCAAAAGGTTGCTCAGATTCATCTTACTCTCACCAGATTCTGAAGACAGAGACAAAAAATACAGATATTCTTAATGACTCATTTAAAAACAGCAACAAACATAAAAACTTAAGCAAGAACCTTCCTTACATTAAAAAATCATTAATACATAACTGTCCAATAAGTTTGTCACTTCTGATTTATGAATCAAACAAGTTTAGCATGTGAACACATTCAGGACAGATACGCACATGGATTTATTTCCAGAACTGTATTAGTTTCTAATGATGCTAGGAAAAAAAAACATGAATGTTGAGAACTGACCAGAACTGTGAAAACAACAAGTGGTTTGAGGGGTCCGAGCGAGTATGTGTGTGTGCTCGTGCGTGTGTGTGAATAATCTGTTGTTCATTAGAGTGTTTTTCTTGTGAGGTCAGGTCTGCTCAGATAGAAGGAAAGAGACAAACACACTAAAGGTGACGTGTGCCTGTCTGTGCGCTATGGTGCAATATTTGTCAAATATTTTCAGGAAAAGATGTTCCTTTCTCTTAGTATATTGCATGATATTTTTTTAATGTACGCAGACAAAAGGGTACTAAAAAAACATTACCCAGAAACCTGAGCTGGTCTTTGAGTTTTCTCTGATTATCTTAAATGTCAAAGTATTCAAACAAACAACTAAATTGCTCAACAAGGGACCTGCTTTTTTTTTTAACCTATAAACGAGATAGTTGTTATCTGTTGACAAACTAGTTCCACATGTAGACTTCTGGAGGCAAATATGTGTTGTAATGCAAAGTAAGATACTAGTCATTTAGGGAAGGTACAGATTAGACACGGCAATTTCAAGCAAAAATGGGGGGTTGGGTGAGTGATTCGGCTATAGAGTGGTGGGTGTGGGTGGGTGAATGAGGGTGGGGGATGGGGATAGCAATGACTTAAAACACAGGAAAAAAGATTTTTTATGACAAGACAGTGGTTGTATGAACAATTCAATTTGACCCATCCCTAGTACAGATTACATGTCTTTGACCATTACAGGTACAGTACCATGCTTATAATACCCTATGGTTTATTATTCACATTGAAAACAATGCCATCTAACTTTACTCTTAAGATGCAGTAGTAAGTACCTGAGCTGCTTTCAAACACGCATTACATCCATGAATGCTTATATTACCTGAAGTAGTTATACTCTATGTCCGGACGCTGAGCAGACCCTACCTTTCCAGCACTCCAGTACAAAGTCTTATAAAATCCAGTTGTTTTCATGTGTGAATAGAGCAGGTAATTTTTTTTAGGGGAATTCACAGCAAGAGGGTGGCCGTGTCAATGACCAGATCGTGACACTGGTCCAAAACCAGAATGAAACAAACATCCAAAAGTCATTTACAAAAAAGACAAGACAAACGCAGAGATTCTGGAACTTCTGTAAGAAGGGGCAGACACCAAAATTGTCAGACAAATACAGGGCATAACCAAAGAGGTTTTATTTTGAACCAGCTATGTGAATGTCATGTCCTGCCTCCGTCACACTCTACCCAGGCACTGCCCCTGGCTTAAACCACACAGAGTATTTTCAGAAGACAAGAACATGTCCGACACAGACAATCTCCAGCTGTGTGATGCATAAAGGAAAGGGCAACTCTGGGCAATGTTCGGACCTGATTCTCCTGCACTGAAGAAATGGCAATCCAATGTTTGTACTACACTGCACAACGTATTTTGTGTGTGGGTGTGTGTATTAAAAATACAATAATTTTATCAGCTATAAAATTTTGCATGTTCAAGATATCAGTGTGTGTGTTTGTGTGTGTTACCAGGAGAGTGGCTGAACGAGTCTGAGGAAGCATCTGACAGCGAGTGCAGAGAAGCAGCACGGCTGGCACTGCGTGTCACAGGACCTTCTCTTACTGGAGGCTTCAAGACACATGCACAAGCACATCCGAAAACACACAGGCAAACACACACACAATAAAAGAAAATAAAGATTAAGCACTTTAACTGAGTCTATTATGTTGTTCTTAAGCTTATTATCCAGTAACTACTATAACTACACTAAAATGAATATGCAAGGGCTTAAAATAGAGACTTTAAGCTGTATGTATAATCAAACAATTTAGAAACAGGGGATTACCCGGAAGCGGGTGAAATCAGAGTAAGAGTCATCATAGGTTTTGTGGTGGGCCTCCACCAGTGTGCTGATGATCCTTCGCTGCTCATCAGTCAGGCGGGGCTTCTGAGCTTCCCTCTGAGCCTCCTCCTCTTTCCTTCTCTGAATTAGATCCTTCTTCCTCTGAACCTCCTCATCAGTCAGAATAACTGACACAGAGATCTCATAATTATTATGTGTAAATTGAAATTAAAACGGGGATAATAAATCGCCACTGTAAAATAACAACAAAACAACAACAATAAAACGCCAACAAGAGCATGTGCTTGAGAAACCACAGTCTTCAGAGTTGCAAAGCTGTGTAAGTACTCACACTCCTTCATCATGCCAATGTCCAGACAGCGCTTAAGTCTGCAAGCCTGACAGTGGCGGCGGTTGTCCTTAGTGATGCTACAGTTTCCATTAAATGGGCATGTAAAGGCAGCCTTCCGCTTCATACTGCGTCTAACATACATAAACAGCAGCACACATACTTTGAACAATCGGTGTAATTCTTACTGTTCTTACTACTATGTTACTTTGTACAAAGATTAGTGTTGGACAGCTTAAAGTATGCGCAAGTTTGTAAAAGGCTATGTTTGTACCTGAAGAAACCCTTGCAGCCTTCACAGGTCATAGCATTAAAATGGAAGCCAGTAGCTTTGTCTCCACAGACGCCACAGATACGTGGAACATTGCGGTCAAATTCATCAGGCACCTGCGTGGATGTACTAACTGTGGTCTCCATCACTAGCGAGGCAGGCAGAGAATGGGGAAAAAAGAGAGATCGAGAAACAGAAAGAGAAAGAGAGAGAGAGACAGTCAGTTTCTTACGTATGTTAAGCTGTGGGTTTACTGATTTACTGAGGACCAGACTGAGGGGGAGGAGCTGATGGAGAAATTGACTGTATGTAATGGGTAAAGCAGCTGGAAATCCCCCTGTTCTTTAACGCTGACCAATATAATAACAGAACCACAAATCATAAGTGACGTGCTTTAGTACAATGCTGAATAATTAAAAATGCTTTAATAGAACCGTAAATCATCAGAACTGAGATACACCAACGGGGACAACAGTCTGTAAACTGAGAAAACATTCAATGAGAAGAGATCCTTTACATAAGCAGTGCTAATGTATGCACATTTGAAATGAACATCAACAAGAAAATAGGAATATTGATGAGCCACCAATATTTCACCAAAAAACCTGGTAATCTAAGAAAGTGATAACAGTGTAATTTTGCTAAAGTATTCATTTGCTGGCATTCAAAATCAGTCTGACAGTTTAGAAATCATTATTTTATGGTAATCAATCACCCTTTCATCGATTGTCTGCATAATAAACTACTGGTGCTAGGCAAGCCATTGTACTGATCAGTGATATACATATTAGCTGGCGACAATCAAACCATCAAACAAATCACAATATTCAAGATCTTCACCACCAAAATCTTTGGAAAAGAACCCCAACACATTTTGACTGCCACCTCTTCAATCATTCCACAAGTGAGCAGAAGGGGCAGAATCTTAACACCGGTGCTATAAAAAGGCAATATCTCACAGAATGGCCCAGCGCCCTCCCTGTGCAATTCCAGGGCTGCAGTCCAGTCTGTGAAAGCTCCGAGGACTTGACGACAATCCACGTGCAAACAGGAACTGCACTGACTAAATAAACACTCCAGTGTACAGAATGATGTCACAGCATTCCTGTTTTCACTCAGAATTTAAGGTTCTAAGGAAATTCCAACTTTCATGGGGGGAAAAAGAGGGCGGGTTTTTAGAATAAACACAGTGCATGTTCCGGAACACATGTTGCGTGCCCCATAGTGTCCCTTATACAGCGACCCTATAGAAATGCTACTGTAAAACACCACACATGCCCATTCAACTGCCCAGCTTCCTGCATGTAGAAAAGACTAGAAAAAAAACCTCACCTAAACACACACACACACACACACACACAGACAGACAAACACACACATCAATCAGAAGAAAGGTAATTTGGTTTGATTACATTGGCTCCTGACTGATTGACCCACACTTTCAACAGCCTGTGGAGAAAACTCTTAAATAATAAAGTAACCTATTATGGTCAGAAGTGATAGACACGCACTAGCACAAAGCAGACTTTACTGACATTAATAATTTGTCTGTTTAGAGAATGAAAAAGTGCTGAAATTGGATGGCTTGAAGAGTGTGGACTGCACCCATTTTAAGAAGTGAAATTAAAAGTACACCCATTCCTATAGACGTACAACAGCGGAAAATGTGTGAACACGCTTTTGTGTCATTTGTGTTTTATAGGTATGTGTGCTAATGTTACAATAACATTTATGCACAAATGCCCAGATGGACTGCACAAGTTTATAGTTAGAAGAGTCCTGCCATTGTAGAAAAATAATGTTTTAAGGTAACCACGGTTTATTGTTGTTTTCAAACAGGTTTGGCTCAGAAAAGTAGCACTAGTTTGAAGTAGCACTAAACAATTCATCATTTGTTGTATCACATGCAGAATACCTTAATTTCACTTGTCTGCTCTGAATATTCTGAGCAGCTTCAAATGATCCTGACAGGTTTTGTGAGTGTTTTATAAGAACCGATAATATCTACCAACAAAATATATAATGTTTCGTCCATATTATGCAACAACAAGCAGAATATGTTTCTTACAATTCCTATAAAAGCTGGATGAACACGACACAAACATAGTTTGGAGCTTAACTTGTCATATCAGAAGCGATTTCAAAATATACTTACAGACACCTGATTCTTTTAATACTTAATCAGTGTCATATTTAACATCATCTCAGACAAACTGGGCATGTCGAGACAGCCCGTTTACAGTTAATGCAAAATTGGTGTGTTTTATAAAGATCGTACTGAGTTAACCACTTAACTGACAGCGGCAGCTCTAGTGTGAAAGTAGGCCAAGGCATGCAGGGAGTGTTGAGCTTGTTTCAGCACTTTGACCTCATTCTGAGTGACATAGGCTTTAGTGTTGTTGTGGTAGACATTCAGTTTCATTTTTGTATATTTCAGCTGCGGAAATTCTTTCTTTAGAGCGGTGCCATAGGAAAACACACAGATGGTTTTGCTATATCATGATATCTTGTGTTACTGTCATTTTTTGCACAAACCACTATATTTTCTAAAACACAAAAACACAACTTATAATCCACAGGCAGCCAACTTCTAAAGAAATAAAGCTTACACATTTTATTATTACACTTCAGGTCTGACCCTTTGACCACATGAGCTCTGCAGGTAGATGTTTTGCTCCATCATGGTTTTTGTGATAAGCGCCAGTGCTTGTCTTCATCATTTTGGCTCATTAAGAGCAAATCTGGAACTTTTTGCTGTGACAGAGTAAGGTGTATTTAGGGGTAGAAATACAAACCAACACAAAACAAAGTACAATAAGAACAAAATATAGACACAAAACTGAAACATTAATTAAAATTTTTTTAAAAAAAGTACTTAAAAGTGGAAATTACGATGCGTTGTAATTGAGACCAAATGAGCACACATACATAAAAGGCAGCTAACCGATGAATTTGTTTTCAAGGGCTATTAATGTAGTAGAGAAATCTCTTTCATTTTAAATAAAATCAATCCATCCTGCACAGGAGAGAGAAGGATGCCCGTCCATATGTTGCCATCCTAGTAAGTAGACTATGCCAGTCTGTGATTGATGGTGCGTGGGCTTCAACTTCTATTGTTGAATTAGTAGTCTCCTACCCAACATAACGATGGTCTGGACACATTTAGTATAAATAACAGAAACTGTGTCTTTCAGGCTGGACGGGTTCCCCAAAAGAAATGAACAAATACAGAAGGGCAATAATTCCTGGATTCAATCATGAACTGACATCCAGAGGTTCTGCATCTTGGAACAATATAACAGGACAGGAGTTAACATGCCTACGTTACAGTACTTCCAGCACCCAGGACTCCCCTTTAACTTGACTTTATACAATCCACAGAGGACCCGAAACATAAAAAAGGTGATTAGCTATGTGAGATTTAGTTTAACTGAAAAACATTTTCTGTTCAAGCCTTAATGGATCTTAACAGAGGCCATGTTTTTGTACTATAGACCTAGAATGAATGCAAATGTCTTTTTAAAGAGATTCCTGTAGTGCCCATATTTTTAATAATTTGCTGTAAAGGTCTGTGTTTTAAATCATTCAAACATTTAAATCTGTTGAGTGCACATTCTAAAAGATGAGAATGGTTTTTAGTGCTCTTTAGTGACGAGCTGACACTGATGGATTAACTGCTACAAGAATGTCAGCAGCAAAATAGTCAATGCATGGGTCTAACACACACACACAAAACATTTCTAGAATGATCAGTATACCTATAAAACACCAAAAACAGGAGGAGACATGCAGACGAAGAGACGCGCTGTCCTACGCACTTCTTCAACACAATAACAGTCACACAATTGCCTCCGATTCTAGTGCTACTGCCCAGCACACACAGAAGTGTTTGTATGTGTGTAAAACACAGAGCCAGTTGGGTCAACTCAGGTCCAGAACACATAAAATTCTGCTGTCCTCAATCGAACCCTCCAGCTAAAACACAGCCAGGCGCATACACACACACACACACACACACGCACACACACTCACATGCGATGAGCCTCTCTCACTCTCAGAAACACTAGTACACAGGAAAGCAATTCAGCAACACTCAGAAAGCACGTTTTCCTTATACTACAAATATGCTCCAGAATCTGTGACACGAACATCTGGTATCACCAGTCGATCAGCAAAGTATCACTTTACAAATTGCTCATTTATTATATTAAGGTTGTAATGGAAAAGGTCAATACTCGACGAAGCCACAACATTTATTAAAATTTTTCATATCATGTTGAGAAAATGCTTCCGTTACCACAGTATTGCAGAAAAGTCTTCTGCATCTTGTCTATAAAGCTCTGGGTGTCATCTCAACCATTTCGAAACTACTGAATACAAACTCCAGTACTTACAGTTACAATAAAATACCTGGTTCAGCAAAACAATCTTTCATTAAACTAAATTAAACTATACAACTGATGAATGCACCAAATAATGAAATGGCAGTAGGAGGGCAGAATCTAGCACATTATAATATATTAATAACTTATTTAAATAAAAAATAAATTCTAACACCTATTACTGTAACTATATAGTGTTTTCCAGTCAAAAACACATGTACTGCCAAGGTAAACAGTTTCAAATCATTTTAAAACTGTTTACCTAAGATTTTTCCACAGTACTGAAAATATCCAGACGTTTGTAACTTGGGCACCTTTCCTGCCTGCAGCATAAGTGGGCCTGAATCTTTTCTTATAGATTTCACATTCAGATCACTTTTTCCTGAGGAAAAAACACTAAAACTCATGTGAACAGTTTACTTGCACATGTGTTTGTAACAATGTATCAATTCTTTTGCGCCATTATATGAAAATCTCCATCTGCCTTGTTGTTTTGCTCTGCAGATTTTATCATAATTCATGACTAGCAAATACCTAGCTGAAAATAACTGGTAACTGAATCAGCTCTGCACTGTAAAAAATATATAACTCAAACAAATAAACGAAACTTCAAATAGTAGGTAAACAGAACGTTACAAAATGTAAAGAAAGATTTTTGTTGGATCAACTTACTACCCCATCTGAATCAAAGGTAAATACTGGCACAGACATATGCATGTATATCTAACTCAGTATTGGCTAAACCAGTTATAATATATGTGTTATAATGTTTACAGTGGATTATAGACTGTGCTGAATACTGTTCCAAGCTGGAGACTGAGCTATTTTTTCAAGTTCTCTGAAAAGCCCAGCCGTACCCAGGCAATCTATTAGTCTGGCCTAAGTTAATTACAATCACCTCAGTAGTTGACAAAATTAATATTTAAACAAAGCATACATCAGCATGTTGGGCTGCACATAAATTTTACTTCATAGGGACTTGAGTCAGAGGTTTGCTGAAATTTGTGTTCAGGCTGCATGACTCAAACCATTTTGTTGAGAACATACATTATAAACACATACAGATACTACATAACTACACACACAAATCCTATACAAATGTATGTTAATATGTATAAACTCACCACCAACAGTCTATCTTAGCCAAGAATATCCTTTACCGTGATTTTATTTTCTTCAGGTCAAGCACACACACACACACACACACACACACACACACACACACGCACACTCTTCACAGAACAGGAGCATGAACACACATGACCAGAAAGTGTGAGTGACTCCTCCTTCCTCTTTCCTCCCTTTTCCCTACTTCCGTACGGGGGTCCCTCTATCCCGTGTCCAATCCAAGCGGTCTGCACGCAAACACACATAAATACACACACACACACACACACACATACGCTCGACCAGCCTCCCCTCCGACGGGCCTCTGTACAGGGCTACAGTCAAGGCCTCACAGCTTCTTTCTAGAGTTACAGAAACTGCATACAGACACACACACACACACACATTCCAACTCCCAAAATGAACATGACTACAATAACAATCAGAACATATAGCCAAATTCCACATTTGAAAACACGGACTACATCAGCAAAACCTGTCAGCATAAATCCATACGACACAAATCCAGACATCAAGATCTTGGTTTTGAAATGAGCAAAAAAAATAATAATAGTTGTCATACCAAAGAGGGAAAATAAGGGTTACACCAACACTGGATCTGGACTGTGTCATCAAAACTCAGTCAGTTTGCAAGATTTTTAAAGCAAACTGACCAGCAAAACCCATTCTGAGTCAAAACAATTTTATAAAAAAGGAAAAGACAAAAAGACAAAAACAGATAGAAAGGGAGGAGGAGAGTGTGCACGTAAGAGAGGGAAAGAGATCCGGGACAGTTTCAGAGTATCACAGTCAATCCTGTTACCTAGCTGGCTTATTTTAGGAGAAGTCTAGCAGCATGCAGAAGTCAGCCCTTTCTACTAATTGTACTACAATCAAAATATAAACTTACACACATGAACACTTTCATTCTGCTCCATCTGGTATGTTTACCAGGGTGGTAAACATACCAGTAAAACAGAAAGGTGACCACACAGTACTAGGACCTACAGAGTCGGGGGGCTTCCACAGAATCACGAAGGTAATGCAACAAGATATTCTTGTGAGACAGGACACACAGGCTCCAATTTTACCAGCATTGTTGTCAATATTAGAGACGGTTTAAAATCCACTGACCAAACTCAAAGAGAGCTGTTCATTCTGCAATGTTCAACAAACTGTGATCACAAGAGGCAAAACAATACAGAAAATAACTGTTATCTCATTTATAAATGGTGTTTTTTTTTCAGATGATAATGCACTTGAAAGAAGCTCAATAAGAGAAACTTAGCAAAGTCAGAAGTGCTTCTAGTTTACTACGAATAATATCATCTAAATAAAAACAGGTTCAGTATCCATATTCTACAGATTTAATTCAATAAAAAATGTGTATACGTTTCATTATAAACCACTTCCCAAGAATACTTTAAAGATTCCGCTTTAACATCAGCAAAGCCAGTTGGAGTTCGATTCAACACAGTGTAACACTAGGAGTTAATTCAGTTCTAAGAAGCTATCAGGAAAATACTACTGGTTTCAACCCAGAAAAGTACGTTAGTTCAAATCAGAATACAAACAAAGAATACAACTTAAAGACAAGTTTGTGGGCTGCAAGGCAAGTGAGTGAACTTGCCCAGGTCGGAGAGAGGCTCCATATGATGTCGCAGTTGCAAAAGGCTGCAGCGAGCTGACTGCCAGGAGGATGTAACATTAAGTGTTAACCGTAACGAGATTAAAGCACACACACGCACGCATATCTACACACATACAAAACGTCCTTACCTGAGTTTTTGTCATGCCCTTCTCGATATCCACCCTTTCTTAATGCTGTCTCCTCTTTCCCCTCCCGGAGATTCTACTGGCTCTTCTCGAGGCGTCAAACAAGTTTTCCACGTTGCTGAGATCGACGTCCGGGTCCATAAACCCTGCAGTCAGGATCATTTAAAGTTAAACGCTTACATTTTCAACTTCAGCAGCGAAACACAACAGAAAGCGAGCTACGTGCCGACCAAACCAGCGAGGGCACCTATGCTTTAAACCGGGGCAAGTTCTGGAGCAGGTTCTCGAACGGAGTCACGCTAGCAGCTTTTGTTTTCACTCGCCTCGGCTATCGTGCGTGTTTGTGTGCGAGTGTGTAACGCATGCTTCACTCTAGAATCCCAGTAACACATGGTGAACCGCTTCATACCTGATTGCAACTTTTCCGAGGTGACTTTTCCTTTCGTTGCTCCTTAACTCGTAAAGCTGATCTCTCGCGGTGGTTGTGTGTCTGTGTTTATTGGAGAAGTTGGCAGGGGCTCCCGCGCTAGCACTCCGAGGCGTGGGCACGAACACGCCCCCCCGCCCGCGCTCTCCGCAGCTTGTGGGTCTCCTGGCTCGGGCCGGCTAGGCTACACGCTAACGGCTCCGCGGCTGCTGTCTGGAGGGGTTTGGCGAGTCCCCCGTCCCGCGCAAGGGGCTTTGTTATTATTTTTAACCAACAGACCGCGAGACGCGTCCGTTCAACGTGGCGTTCTCCGCGCGCGGCGGCGATGTCGCGATACGGGCTTTGTTTCTCTCCTTCTTCAGCGTAGAGAGATGAAACAAAAACAAAACTTTGAACCCACGCTGGTTGTTATGCGACTGCGAAAAAAAGAAAGAGGAGAAAACAAAATTGGTTGAACTTGGACCTAAATAGACGGTGGGGGCTCGGTGTAACCAGGCCCCGCCTTAAGCGCGCGGCTCTCCGCCAATAACGGATCAAAGGCTCGGCCGGGCGCGTGCGTTCCGTGTTGTGGTTGGTGTGACATCCACGGCCACGCGCGCGCTGCTTGGTCGGGTCCGACGCTCGTAACGCGCGTGGGGGGACAACTCCCACATTCCATACACACACACACACACACACACACACACACACACTGCCTTCTCCTCTTTCTCTCTCCCACACACACTCCCTTTCTCTCTATCTCTCCCTCTCTCTCTCTCACAAACACACACCTCACTCTTTCTGCCTTTCTCTCATACACACTCTCTCCTTCACATACACACACACACACACACACTCTGCCCTCCTCTCTCTCTCTCACACACACGCATTCAAGGGGTGTGTCATGACGTCACGCAGCAAAGAGGTAAACAACCGAGTCCGCGTGAGAGGCCCTGAGCAGCAGCAGCAGCGTCGCCTTCATGGTTTAGTCATGAGCCGTCCTGCTGCAGCACCGTCCTCTGACCACGTGCAGGACTGCTCGGCTCCATGCATTGATGCTGCTTCTAAAAAAATGAATGAATGAAAAATGCGTCCTCGAGCCGTGTGTGGGCCTCTGCATGTATGTGGATGTGGGTCAGTGTCTATTTCACTTGGGTGTGTCCCTTTTCACTGAGCAGTAATGCAGCAGAAGTATGCATCTGGTGGAGGGACTAAAATGAATACCCTTTGTGGTGTGTGTGTGTGTGTGTGAGAGAGAGAGAGAGAGAGAGAGAGAGACAGCAGGAGTAAGGGAATGTGTGATTGCGTGAGTCTAAAGTCTCATAAGGGGAATCCAGCCCTGTGGCACTTGGGAGAAGGGGGTGGGTGGGGGTTAAGGGTGTTTATGTGCATGTAAGCATGCATGCGTTTGTTTTTGTGTGTATCTGCATGTTCGGTGGGGTTATGGCAAGGGCAGAGCTGCTCGGCGGGTGAGAGTGACAGAGGACGAGGTGAAGGGAAAAGAGCTGATGTGGAGGAATGAGAGGAAGAGGCCACAGAACCATGGTGGAAGTTGCATTGTGGCACGAGGGGGGAGGGGGAGGGTGCAATGGCTTTCAGTTTATCCGTCCCTGTTTCCATCTCTACCCCCACAGCGGAGTGTGTGAGCTATTGTCTGGAGCTGCGAGAGGCTGAAGGTATTTTGAGAGGCTGTATTAGCCTGGTTACAATCACTGGACTAAACTCCAGTTACTTTGCTTTAAATAGATCATTTGTTAAGATCAACCTTTTCAATGAATTTGAAGAGGTAGATGGTGATTTGCCTGGTTTGCACATTATTGCTGTTGTATCAATAGCTTGTATTAAAGAAATCTTAACTTAATAAAAGATGAAAAATGTGCTTTACTTAAGGTGGTTATTCTGATGTGGTTTGTCTGAGTCATTTCTTTCGGTTCATCCATCACAAGGTGGGTTTCCTGATATGCATATTATTGCTGCTGTAACAAAACGTCATCTCTCAGAAATGGTAACTAAATAGGAAAAGAAAAAAAAATGAATGCTGGTTATTCTAATGAGATTGTACCTAAAGTCATTTTGGACCGATTCTATTGGGTCATCCGTCACAGATGGATGGTGTTCACTAGAGCCCGACCGACATATCGGCAGGCCGATATTATCGGCAGGCCAATATAATCGGACGATATTAGTAATTTTCCAAACTATCGGTATCGGCATTTATAATGGGCGATAAATGAATATTTAAAAAATAAAATAAAAACTGACGAAACACCCTTCAACCATGTCATGAGTGTTGGCGTTGTATAGTTTGTCCACCAGAG
>JBBPDH010000104.1:13528003-13539042 GCA_037974565.1 Clupeocharax schoutedeni
TAAATCATCTGCAAACACTCCACAAAAAATAATAAGAATAACAACAACAATAATAATAATAATAATAATAATAATAACAGTAATAAAACCAAAAAAATTTCTGAAAGCAGTTCATATTGCACCAAATTTGTTGATACTGATAGTCCTTCATTCTTACTGTTCTTCTTTGCTGGATATGCTAAGCGAAGAAAGCGTATCGGGGACAGAAAAGTATAGATCCAAGTAGAACTGTTTCTACCTGATATGTGATACCACTTTCTGTGTAGACTAATAAATATAAAAAAATTCTTATATTGTGCTCTTTCAGTTCGAGGCACAAATAAATTCAGCATTGCATCATGTTACCAAAACACTTCTGAATATTTATAGTGAGAGTAAAAATCAGGTTTTGCCTCCCATGAAGGTCTGGGTATGTCTGTGTATAACCAGTATATTTACTGGAATATTGACAACACAGTTTACAACATTACTCCATTGGCCATTAAAAAGAAAAATGTCCTGAATAAGAATAAACCTACACATACAGAAACAGAGTTAAAACACATTTTGACTTTTTTTTGTCTGTTAAAGTCATTTACTAGACTGACTTACCGATCTACTGCCTCCTAAAAGCTTACTTCATAAAACCCTCCTTTTAAACTCCATTAAAGAATATGACATTCATTTCACTTCCTTCCTCTCCGCACATAATGTACCATCTGCTGGAACCGTTCTTGTATCTTTAACTCACTATTCACTTGCAACTGCGTTCAATACCATGATTAAGGTGAAATTGCTCAGGTTGACACCAATGAATTTCCTCTTTAAGCTGAACTGTCAGAACACTTTAAAAATGACAAAGGCTTTATACAAAAGTCCAACTGATTTATACTGAATGATAAAAAGAAACAAACGTTATTTTAAAATAACACAAACACAATAATAGGAATTAACTTAGTGAAATAAAAAATGAATGAAAGTCCTCCTCTCTTCTCTCCTCTCCTTTCCTATTTTCGCAGCAGTTGTGGTCCCAGCATGACTTTATTGATGAAATTGACAATAGCAGTGGCAGGCTGTTCTGGGTCAAGCTCTGCAAAGAGATGACACGTATTTCCCAAGCCACTACCACTGCGACGGGCTACAAAACCAAATATCCTGCAGAGAGAGACAGAGAATGAACAAAAAATGAGGTAATAAGAATATGTAAGTTTAATTTTCGCACTGTAGCAAAGGGAGTCTTAAGCAAAAGCTTACAGCTACCAGTTTAGCACCATGCAAGCTGTTTTATACAATCATTGTGCTCTTTCCTCAAACTGTGCAGAATAAAAAAGTCTGGTCGTCATGCGATTTCTGACACTGTATAACACGTTGTCACCTATTAAATGAACAAATGTGAATTGCACAGCTAAAACAGCAGGAGCAACCATGAAGAACCCTGCTTTTACTATTGTACTGACTGATTTTATAGTGTATTTTTGTATTGAGAAAAAAAATCTACCACTTTTGAGATAAAGCAAATTTGTGTAAATTTGATTTTTGGCAAACCATTGCTTTAATGTCTCTTTGTTTTCTACAGTTTATATTAAATAATAATCTGCATGCAAGGACGATTTGATGGTAAATCAAGTCCAAGGTGAGTTAGGATGAAAGCAATTGGCTCTTTAGAAAGTACTTGTATTAATAAAACATATAAAATGAAATGTTCTTTGACGCAATTGTAACTGACCATTATTCAGGTGTAACAATACAAATAGTGCTGCGCATGAGTCTTGAGTCACCCCTACTTATATATTCTTTATATTTAGCTTTGAATCACCTTATTGGAACAGAAATACTCTGTATGCCTGTCAAACTGTGTTATCTTTGGCATACTGGGTAGATTAAATTAAAGAAATGGGAAAAAATAGTCTGCAACAGGCTACAAAGAGCCTAAAGATTCAAGGTGCCCAGCATTCAGCACCACCGGTATACTGATCACTGCCTGATCACCTGGAATCATCTGCACCTGTTTCTTCACTGGTTTGATGGCTTTGTTATTCTTGAATGATTCATATGTACTGTAGGCCACTGTGTGTCTTAACAAACAAAAAACATTCCTTTGAAACTGGTCAGGTTCAAGGACTGGACTCAAAATGAGAGCTATTGAAAGTCCATCAGGAAACCTGGAGAACTACATTAAAAATACAAGAAAGTCTGGATCTTCTGAAGCAAAATATAAAGAAATGAGGGGTGGCTCAAGATTTTGCACAGTACTGTATGTAGGTAGCAGTTACTAGCTATTAGAGTATAATAGATATTTGGACAAGAAATAATCTGTAAGGAAACTATTGGAGTATTTAAATAATACAAGCAATTACAGACATCATCACTGATCATTACAGATACCAAGTACTTCTAAATCTGTCAATTTACAGAAGAAATCAAAACATTCTTTCCTTTGGGAAGTTTCTATACCAAGCAGTTTTCTAACATTTCTACCAGCTCATAAAGGGCATCTACTGTTTTCAAATAATGCACAAAAATAGAAATAAAAATGGATGTATAAGGTTTTCTACGGACAGGGACATGTACAGGGAAAAAAATAATGTTAATAAACTGCTTGATTTCCATTTAGTTTTTTGGATCTCAGTTCACAAATATTATAATTTGGCCTCCCAAGGCAAAGTATTTGGGCCCCCCTGGTACAGACAGTGTCGTAAGACTGTAGATTAGCTAAGCAGTTAGGCCTGGGGTGTATTTTTTATGGGAAAATGTTCCACATCAGGTAAAACATCTGCTTCATGTATCAGACTCTTTACACGCAACAAACACAGACACACATGAATGCACAGAACAACAAACAAGAATACACAAATTCAGCACTTACTTGTTGGAAGTGTTATCAGCATTAGTCCACCTGGCATACAGATACAGATACACAAACACACACATACATTTATATACACAAATATAAACACAAAGCAAAAACAACAAGTTACTAAGCGAGAAACGACACAGAAAACACTGGCCACAAATACCACAAATTATATTAAGCTCTAGACATCTGGACACCCCAGCTCTGTTTCATAGAACTTTCAGCAACTACAAAACCTAAAGAAATGGGAGCAATAAGGACAGGACACGAAAATAATTACTTTTTTTTTTTTACTTGATGCAATCTTACTGAAATCTGTTGGCAAGGCCACCATAAATGACTAAAACTTATTTTAGGGAAATAAGGGGCATTTGCTGCAACGCAAGCATTAAAGTAGAAGATGAAGATGCAATAAAGTCAGTTCATAGAAAAAAATATGCACCTTGATCAGTCATAAAATAATTGTATAACTATATTACATTCATGACAGCAGCTCTCATTAACGTGGAGCGTGGCTCTTTCAATGCGGGATAAAAGTTTACCTTCGATCCTGTGGATCCAAGCTGCTGAAAGTAACACTGTGAATGGGGTAATGTCTCCTGAAGAACAGCCTGTGGGTTAACAGATGGACAGAGAAATAGATGGAAATACATTTTGACTTTAGCCATTTTTCATATATTCAGCCTCAAGGCCTATCCCCAATCTGTGGGTTTTTAGTCTTAGACCCCCCTTTGTTAAAAGCAAGTGCCACTACGGCCGCCAGTTTGAGAACCACTGACCTAGAAGGTGTATGTTTTGCTGTGTGTGTGTGGGTAGGTATGACCAATCGTACCTGCGATGACTGTCTGTAAGGGTGATGCCCTGTGTAGATACTTTGAAGTGGACCACTGTCGCTGAAGGGCAGGGGTCCTGGGCCAGAGTGCACTTTATTGCCTTGGAGATTGCTTGAGGACCAGTCAAAGACTCAGTGTCCACAGAGTGTAGGTAGAGAACATTACAGGCTGAGAGAGAGGGAGAGAGAGAGAGATAGAAAGGTGGGAAGGAGATAATCAATAATAATCCACACAATATAATCCACATACAAGAGATAGCCAATAGTGGTAGTATACCATGTATGCATGCATCATTTTCTGTTTCAAAGAGCCTCGATTCAGTGTATCATTGTTTTTCATTACTAATGAAATTCATTACTAATGCCTTGCATTACTAAAGGGGCAGCTGGTAGGGCACTCGCCCTGTGATCAGGAAGTCGCAGGTTCAGTTCCCAAGACCGCTTGGTACCTTTGAGGTACCCTGAGTAGGGTACCGTCCCCACATGAATGGATTAAATGCAGAGGTGGAATTTCGTGCTGTTCACGCTGTGTGCTGTGGTGTGTTCACATATGACAAAATGGTCACTTTCACTCATGGGAAGTCCCTTACTCACCATTACATACTATTCTAATTAAGTGGGATGGACAACCCGCAGACAGCAGCATGGGTATTTTTTTCATTACTAATAGTAATTTACTTTGTCTGAGTTTCGGTAGTGATCACTTCTAAGTGGATGCTGTTTAATGTACCCCGAGTGAGGACTGATTTGGGGAAAACTGCTTTTTCTTATTATGCATAATCGGCATGGAATAATTTATAGTTATTGTTTTACATTTTTACCTGTTGATGAAATCAAGATATTTTTAGTGTTCCTTAGAAAATCAATATGCTTATTAAATGGTCCAACTGTGGATTTGTATATGTCTTTGTAGTCTTCATTTTATGATGTTTATATGGCTGCTATCTTGGCCATGTCTCTCTTGTAAAAGAGATTTTAATCTCAATAATACATCCTAGGAAAATACAAGTAAATAAAAAAAGTCTAAAACAGCTCAGATTGTATTTCCTAGTTAAACTTTATACAATGCTCAAGAATCTGTTGCTAAAGAAACCAGTCACAAACTCATAGCTGAGCATCACTGACACAATAACAAACTAATATGATTTTATATTTTCATGATCTATTGTAGTACCAAAGATGGGAAACCGCCAATCAGTAGCACATCTATGTAATTGTCAGTTAACATGGAAATAGTAACAAATACATGGGGTGATCCGTTGGTTGGACTAACACTCACCAGCCCCCTGTTTGAGCAGGTCTGCAGCTGTGCTGGTGTTTGTGCCACTCTCCTGCAGCTCTCCAACAAGATCTGAAACACGCAGACCAACATAAACAAATCCACCAGCGACACCCACGTGAAAGTCCATACTGGAGTCAGGCATAATGTGTGTTAGCAAGTGTAAATGAATGACAGACCTCTGTCTGGGATGCGTAGTGTACAGGGCAGAGAGACTGGGGTGATGGAGTGTTGGTATACCAGAGCAGACAGCGAGCCTACAAGAAGAACCAATAAAACATACAACAATGTCAGAAAGTGGCCTACAGGGGGCACTAATATCAACATCTCCCAGCATTTTCTCTTACCAAAGTAGGTTTCATTGTGACAGCCTTTAATTTTGACTCCTTTTGCTCCACTCTCAATCAAGAAGTGCCTGACCAGTTGCTCCGAAGAGTTGCAGGAATTGTGATGGTTAATGATATGGAGTGGGGGTGTTGCCACTTTGAGGGCCAATCCATATGCTCCCTGGAATGATTTGCTATCCCTTATGAGGAAACACCCAGGCTCCTTGTCCTTCAGAACAGCGATTGCTAGAAGGCATAACAGCACACTTTAGTTTAAACTGGTACCAGTGTATAATTTACTAATGCATCAAAATACTGCAACAATTTATTAAAATGTATAATTCATGAACTTGTTAATCTTCTTTACCCTGGTCTCGGGAGATGCCAGGTTTGTACCAAAACTTGGAGCTGTCCTGCACAAACTTGGAGCTGATGTGGGTCACAGGCTCCTCCAGTCCTTTGGTAGGGGCTGCTTTGACCTGTTTGGCTGCAGATGTTAGTTCCTTTGAAGTGGATGAGAAAGAGACCTGCAGAGATGAGGTGGAAGATCCTGCAGATGTTGTGACTGAGGAGGTGCCAGAGGAGGAATCCTGGAGCGACGGGGGGTGCTGTTTTTCAGGTAGGCGAGGTTGAAGAGGGGAGGCTGGAATATTAATAGCAGTGTAACCTGTATATGGAACATGTGGGACAGTTAGGAGGGGGTAGCTGTGTGATGCTAAAGGGAATGAAGGTGTGATGTAACCATCAGGCACTGGGGACGGAGCTCTCAAATCACTGCTGCTACCCTTGTCATTTAATGAAGCCTCATCAGTAAGGGAACTAAGTCTCTGACTTTCAGCACTGATGCCCAGTGAAGGCAGCTCAGAGCTGGAGCTTCTCTCAGAAGGACAAGTAGAAGGCCAAGGAGATGTGGAGGGGGTTTTGAGGATTGATCGTGGCCACACATCCTTGTTTGGTTCCATCTCTTGACTGATGCTTTTAGATGATGAGCTGTTTTCTTGGACCTGCAAAACAGGTACTGGAGACTCTTCCCGTAGTGACGTGGTTGTTAATTCATTGTCTGGATTATACTCATTCACAGGCATGGTGGATGTAGCGGAATCCTTAGTCTCAAAGTCCTTGAGTGCAGTCTCTGGAGGAGTTGAATCTTCTGTTATGACAGGTGTAGGAAATGGCTCCTCCCGTGTGACAACTTCTGGCTGTAGTTCCACACTGGAAAATCCATGGACTGTTGGGTTAATACTAACCACACACCTATTTATCCAAATGTAAGTCTGAGCTTTAACCACAACCCATCACATATGCACAAATAAGATGTAATTGTATTTCAAAGTGCAGAAACTGATACTTCACCTACCTGTCTTGGGCTTGCAAAGAAAGATTTCCAATGTGAACTTCCAAGCCATCCTTGGAATTTCTGGCCTCTGTATCATCACATATGGGTGCAAAATATATGTCATATTTGTGACATTATTATGTAATATTATGTCAAAACATAATCTATAAACATATCTAGAAAACACAATTTCCAAAACATCTGTGAGTCTTGCAATAGGTCATACCTGGGTGGTTGCCATGGAGGCCGTGTTCGACTCCAGGGGGCAGTGGGCTATGTCTAAATGGATGCTGGGGAAGACTGGTTCTTTTTGGCGAAGGTGTAAGAACCAAAGGAGATGTGTTTGGAGAATGGATGATGGAACCATAGCCAGGACTCTCTCTAACACCAGGAGGGGAGCAGGGGCAAGGTGTCTGGGGGCTGTGGTAACCACTGCTGTGTGGGCTTGTATATGGACTGGAGGAAGGGTCTGGTCGGTGGTCCAGTGAATAGGCTGGAGGGTCTTGTTTAGAAATAGAATGACAGTGTCCATGTCCGTAAGACGACATCACTGGCATTGTTGTCCTATGCCGCCAGTACTCTGCTCCCTGGGGTCTGTCCCAGTGAGAGTCCATTGCTCCATCTCTAGCCCAGTGCACAGGACCTTCCCTCCTGAACCCAAGTCCTGCCTCTCGAGACCAAGGGACATTCTCTAACTGGCTTAATCGAAAATTGTGGAGGGTGAGGTCCTCTCGCAGGTGGGGGCAGTCCCTGCAGAAACAAGAACTGGCTGGAACTGGGCTGAAGTGTAACTCACGGTAAGGACTGGAGGGCAGAGGAGGTGGAATGTGGGCATGCCCATGGGAGTGGGAGGAGTAATGGAAGAGAGGGTATTCCTCCCCTGAACAGAACAAGCGAGTCTGTGAAGGTAGTGTGTGTGCATGTGAAAAGTGACGAGTGTGCACAAGGGGTGAATGAGTGTGTGCATCTTGAGCATAAAGGGGTCGGGCTGGTTGGGTACAGGCGTGATGCAGACAGCGCCCTCTATCCCACAAAAAGTCTGGTTGAGACTCACACACTTCGCGAAAAGGCAAGGGGGAAGAAGAGAGGCTGCAGGGAAGTGTGTGGTGTTTGGGACGAAGTGTTTGAGGATGCGTGTTGGGCAGGTCAGGGATGCAGTACGCTTGAGGATGGGAGAATGGACGGCCACAGCAGGAGCTGTCCAGTTGGAGAGAAGAACAATCACCGTCATCCAGTATAGCTGTCTCTCTGTTCCTCTCTTTCTCGTCTGGTCTCTTTTGGACCCTTTCTAGATCCTCTGTTTGGGGTGGAGGCAGGGGCGGCTCCTCCAGAAGCTCAGAGGGAGTAGAGGAGTGTCCTGAGTCTGAGCTGGGAGAGACAGGTTGAAAGGGCTGGCTTGTGGCAGGAGTGGAGGGCCCAGGTTTGCAGCTGTTGTTACCGGAAGCAGGAACACGACGCTTCTTCACCTGAGCATACAGACTGCCGTCCAGCGGCCCACGTGTGTGACAGATATCTACACAACATACAAAAAGAAAGCAACACTCAATGTTATGTGCATTGTTATGTGAAGTAGAGTATTTAGGCCAATGTTTCTAAACCCTGGCCCAAATCAGAATCAGAAAACATTACTGATCCCAGAGGAAACTGCTTATATTACGACTGCACAGACACACAGAGACTATATATAATATAATATAGTCAAAATACAGATTTCCATAAACATTCTGAAAGTGCTTTTTTACTAAATACAATATGGTATATACCCAAAATCAAGAAAAATAAAAAAAACCTATAAAAAACAAAATTAAAAGTAACACAAATATTGGATTGAAGTTGTACTTTATACTGAGTCTGTTATCCAGTGTATAATAGTGACAGAAGTAGAGACATAAGTGACATGAGTAGTGACAGGAGTAGTGATATTGTCCATGATAAGACACATAATAAGCTATTGCACATAATAATATAGATATTGCACACAATAATAATTATTTCGCACAAGAAACTGCACATCTGAGCAGCAGGTTAATGCACAGATTGTCGTGTGGGTGTGCGATGTGAGGAGGAAGGCTTTTCCATGGAGCACTTTATGCTATTCAGTCTATGGCAAAGACTTTCGTTTTAAAAGATCAGTTCAGATCAGTGCAAAAGTAGCTACAGTTTAATAAAAGAACATGTTCCAAAAAAGCAGAAAAGAGTGAGTGAGAATACGCTTGAATAGGAACAGATTTGCACAGCTCTATGCAAAATAACCGGTTGCTGATCCGAACCGTTCTGAATGAAAATATTCCAGAACATTCATCAGTAAAGGCAGCATTCTTAAAACAGTAAAAATCAACTCTGCATAACACAGAAAGCTCTAATTCCACATGCTGATGCATTTTGCAATGCCGAATGGTAACATTGTTACATAATGTAAATGTGTCATGAGGTAAAATAGTCTATTAATAGGTTAAACTGGACAAAATTCTTTGAACGTAATGCAGCCATTAGGTTGGACGGGGTTTACTGGCCTAGGAAAGCTCTATATGGATCATGAATATAGCCAATTAGCTCATTCGTTTGATTAGGTGTTTATGAGCAGGGGATATAAAAAAATATGCAGGGAGGTGTACTCCAGGCCGCTAAATACTTCAGGCTGGGGATAACTGATTTAGGATCAGTCAAGGCATATTTAAGTGAGAGGACTGAGCACTGACAGTAAGTGTGTTTTGTGCATGTACAAACCCTCTGTGCTGTCTTGATGATGAATATTAAAATTTTCATATGAGTCCCAGCGCACAACAGGATCTGTACAGCTGAGATCCACAATGATTCCAGGGTCATTCTGCTGAACAGAGTCTCCTGAGTGACCACACACACACACACACACACACAAGCGCAAACACATACACAAAGTATAAGCACATTAATAATGATAATAAGCCTTTTAACTCAGATAAGAGTGATAGACTGTGGGTGTAGAGCAGCAGCGCTGAACGGAGGATAAATCACAGGGACATAGATGTTAAAAATAACACTGTGGGCACCTTTTGCCTGTTCCGGACTGGCGGAGAACAGCAGCTCTACTGTGGCATCCGCTGGGTAACGCTCATCTGAAACCCACAATTACATTATGCTCCAGTGTTTGGGGATGTGTGTAGCATGAACAATGATCTCTTTTTTGTTTATTAACATCATTAAGACAGCCAACCAAATTGCTCTGTGTGTATGTTTGAGTGCGTGTGTGTGTGCCTACATGTGTCTGTACCTGTGCAGGCATGGTCCAGTTCTCTTTTGCCAAACCAAAGCTGAGCTCCATGAACTGTGCAGGTATGAAACTGCACCCTAAATACACACTCCCTCTCACACACACCTGCACGGCGATGATAACACTTCACCTAGAGAGAGACAGAGACAGAGACAGAGAGAGAGAGAGAGAGAGAGACAAAGTGAGAAAGAGAAAGTTCATGCATTCAGTGCTTGAATGTTCAGAGAAAGCAACTGTTTGTCTATTCATTTATCTTTAATTAGTGGCTCAATTGATTCAAAGCAATCAGTTGCTGCAAAACATTCAAGTACATAGTCTTGTCATTAAACTGAAATTACGTTATGCGTTTAATTATACTGATGTAATTACAATGCTGGGAACACATCAAATGTTCTTCAAACTTGTAACCTTTGATTTTATGAACAATGTTTTGCTTTTTTAGTTTTGCCAACATGTTCGACTTTATAGAATGCTTTAATATTCATCCATAACACAATATGTTTTTGGGTAACTGCGCAGCAGCATGCATAATTTAGAGGAGTTGAGGAATGTTTCTTACCATAATGTCACCTTTCAGCAGCAGAGCTGGCTCTATATTGATGCACATTTTTTTCTTTCTGGAGCCTTCAGTATTGCTGTAGCACACATGGAGAAAAATGCAAACAGACACAAACACACACACATAAGTAAAATGTTTAGTAAATACCTAACAACACATTCACATGAATGTTACACTAACTCAGACATTAGACTCACTAAATGCCTGAGGTGTAGACCAGCTTCAGAGACTGATAGATCTTCAGGAAAGGAACATAATCTGGAGACAGAAAGAGGGAAAGAGAGAGACAGAAAGAAAGAAGGAGAGAAAGAGAGAATAAAAAAAAGAGAGTGAGAGACAGCGAGGGAGAGAGAGAAAGAAAGGGAGAGAGAGGGAAAGAGAGAGAAAGCGAGGGAGAGAGAGGGGGAAAGAGAGAGAGGGAAAGAGAGAGAGAGGGGGAAAGAGAGAGAGGGAAAGAGAGAGAAAGAGAGGGAGAGGGAAAGAGAGAGAAAGCGAGGGAGAGAGAGGAAAAGAGAGAGAGAGTGGGGACAAGAGAGAGAAAGAGAGGGAAAGAGAGGGGAAAGGGGGGGGAGAGAGAAAGAGGGAGAGGGAAATAGAGAGACTGATGAAATATAAAAATATAAA
>JBBPDH010000104.1:13540789-13557630 GCA_037974565.1 Clupeocharax schoutedeni
ATTTAGTAAATCCATAAAGGCGAGTGCTAAAGCGTCGTTAGGATCGTCAACATGAATGTTAAAGTCTCCTACTATCAGCACTTTGTTTATGCACCCATAAGCCCTGGGATAGGCTCTGAGTACCTGAGATCCTTTGAGGAAATAAGTGTAACATAAAGTGAGAGAGTGAGTGAATGACAGAGGGAGACTGTTACAGAGGGCCTTCTAGGGTCATTCTAGAGAGTGAACAGTTCTTCCTTATACAGGCCAAACTTTGTGCTGAGCTTGGAAATGGAGATTCCTCACCTAGAGCTACAATTTGAAATGCCAAGATTGTGATAACATCCTGTGGTGTACACACACACACACACACACACACACACGCACACACATATATAAAAGAGTTATGAGATCATTAGGAGAAGGGGAAGGAAAGTGGTGTAATGTGTCCTGGCAAACTTTCCAACTTCCTCTACCCCCATTGGTCAGGTGACCAAGTGATTTGAACTGGCTGAATATTATAAAAGTTGTGGTGATGACGAATCTCTAAACATCCGTGAACTGTTTCCTCATTCCTGTACCATTTTTTTGCTCTGATTCGTTCTGTTATATTATTTTTGTTCTTTTCTTAATTTCAATTTACTGGTTAAAAGTGAAATTACATGTGGTTTATATACATTTTCATATTTCCTTATTCCTTATTTATTTCCTTATTCCTTATTTTCCTTTATTTAAAGTAGTCTTTATGTGTGTTTAAATAGAAACTGCAATAACTGCTTCTCAATGTTTCCAGTAGCTGTTAACCATTTGTGCATATCAGCTTGAAGGGATTTTAATCTATTCCTTCATACAGAACCACTGGGATGTTAAGTAAACTCAAGTCAAGTAGGTTTATAGCTATTTCAACCATCTAAATGGTACACAGGATGTTGGTGGGTTTCCCCACATGAGCTGTTCACTTTCTATTGGGTTAAGTTCAGAATTCAGCTTGGCCATTCCAACACATTAACTTCCTTCTTAAACTATTCTTGGTAGGATCTGCCTGCTTAGGGTTGTTGTCTTACATTGATGATGATAATCCGGAACAACCGAAAAAATTTCAATCACTGTTGCATGCAAATACTCCTTGGTCAGTTTATGTTTTAATTTTCTACAGAGGACTTTTTACTGCACAGTTACTGTTATTTCCATTTATTAACATGTTTGAAAAAATAAAACATATGTGATCTGTGCAAAACTTCTAGCACATTTTGGGCTTTTGTATTACTCAAATTCCCAATTTAAGGGCTTTTGCTTCCCTTGTGAAGTTATGTTAACTTTTAAACACAATTTTTGAGTGAAGACAATACTACCTGTTATGAACATTACGTTTCAGTTGACAGCAAACTGACAAGTAAGTAATAGCAATAACAACTTTTACAGTAGGAGCCTCAAGACCACCCCCCCCCCCCCACACACACACACACACCACCCCAAAAACACCCCCTGTTTCCACCTGTTGACAAAAACAGAAGCTGGAGGTGGAAACATTACACTTTACCCACAGTAGAAAAATGTCATGCACCAGCTCTGTAGCACATCTGACCGCAGTCAGGCAATTTAAAGTTAAGGTTAGAGGTAAGTGACAAGATCAGCAAGTGGCCATGGATGCTAAGATTAAACCTTTACATTTTCATGCTTTTTTGAGGCATGGCTCAGTCCTTCTAGTCCCATAAATAGCAGCCGCCTCAGGCCATATTTGAATGTGTTCTCTGTAGACGACATGCTTATGTTCAAATAGAAAAACAAGAAAATGTCATTTGACTGGGTGAATTGAAACCTATGCAATCAACTCTATGTCATCTCTGTAGCCTGATAATATCCTCACTACCTTGTCTGTTTAGTTTCATCAGCAAATTCTAAAAAAAATGAAGGACTTTATTGGACTACAGAGATGTGAGTATAAAACAAGCTTTAAGAACATTCTTCGGAGTTCAATGTAGTTTCTATAGTCCTTCTCCATCTGGAAACAGTCAAAGACTGAAGTTCATTGACATGTTTTCGTAAATGACGATGATTTACCAATAAGATTGATATCTTACCAATTGATATCTGTTGTTAAAAGTTTAAAAGACTTGCCGCAATCCAGAAGAATCTAGTCTCATCATGAAGAAGTGATGTGGCTGCAGGCGTTCATTCCTCATGTTTAATCAACAGTTCACAGACTTCAATAATCATGTGACCTCTTGTTTTATATAAATGAAAACTTGCAGGAATATCAGCTGTTTGCAGATATTATCGAACACCCCTGAACTAAATCATTGCAATTTCAAAGCTGGATTAAACATGTTTGTAGGTCAGTGTATCAAAAACAACTGATTAAATGGTCAGTAAGTTACTAAGTTAGCCAATCTTAGTTTACTGAGTTGCCGAGCACAAGGTCATCTCAGTTCCATATTGTCATAAATTCCTCAAAAGTGAGACCAAGGTGTTTATGTCAACTCATATATTCTAAAGACGCTGTCTGTAAATGTCTGCTTTATACATACTGTTTTTTCCTGCTGTGACTCTTAATTGTAGTTGCAGGAATCAGATGTGGTCAGATGTTTACTGTTAATCCCAGATGGTAGACGATAGATGTCAGATGAGGATGAATAAAGATTCTGTAGGCTTCCTGTCAATCATTTCAGGCAGGTCAACCTTTTGTAGTATCGGAGTTTGCTGGATTCACTGTTTAGTGTGGAAAGATCTTAAGTAGTGCTTTTCTTGATCTCTCCTTAAAAATGAATATAATTATTAATAGACATCCGCAACTGTCAGCATGTTATGAAATACATTTTTCTCATACTGGGAAATTCGGCCTATCCATTTGGGTTCCTCCCAGCATTGAGACACAGTTGGCTCACAACCTCTGGTTTGCACACACACACGTGACACTGCAAAAACACACACCTTGTCATTTCATGTACCAAGACAGGCAGGCCCACAGCTTTTATGGGGCTGCGGTTGTCAGGTCAAGCCATTTATAAGAAGAGAGAACAGTGAAGTTGTGAGTCAGATTACTTTAAAGAAAAAAGGGAACATACAAGAAATAAAGAGGAAGAGAAGAAAGTGGAAAGCCAGGGGCTATTGTTTGCCAGTGGACAGGCATAAACTCACCAGCTTAAGGGTAAGAATGTTTTTCAAATATTACTTTTTGGCTTCACATCTGGATTTAATGGCATCTTTGTGAAACCTAATATCTTAGTAAAATCAGTTTCTCATTATCTGTGTGACATAAAGCCTTTAATACTTCTTCTGTTGCCTTTCAAAGCAGTAATTTAATAGACAGTAACTCAACAGACATGAATAGACATGAAAGTGTTAAAGTAGAGAAGGGTAAAAAAGCAGATTTCATACAGAATTGCTCCATCTGCAAACTAAACTATATGCTCTTTATTCCTTAATTATTCTCAATATTAATTCATGTCTATTCACAGAATACTGTAAAAGAAATACTCTGTAACAATATTAATTAGACTAATGGTGAGGATACACGTTTGTGTGGGGTTAATAGAACCATCTGTTATTGGTCGTCTTTTCAGTGCAGGGAAAAATACCGCCCCCACCTCAGAGGCATCTGTTAAAATTCAGATTCAAGAGATTCAAGAGAGATTTATTGTCAATACCACAATATACACAGTATACAGAGTATCATCGAAATTCCGTTTCACACAAGCCCTCCCCCCATGGTGCATTCTGTCTAAGAAATAAATATATTTTTTTCTTATATTTTTTCTTATACAGAAATAAATATAAATATAAAATTACCCATAAATATAAAGCTAGTCCTTACCCATAAATACTAATCTAAACTAAAGTTTCTATTTTAATACAATAAACAAAGACAGGACAACAGACAATACAAAACTGAACGTGTGCAAGTGGTTCAAGGAGAATGTGAGTTTCAAGTTATTGCCAGGAATATTAGACAAGACATGACAGAATTGTGCAAATTATACTTCTTTTTAGCATGAGGTACACAATATGAAGTGTGTTGTGCAACAGTCCCATTTGTGTGTCTTTTGTGTTGGTTAGATATTTGTTCTTGTAGTGCAAAATAGCATATTGTATAGGGATGTGTGAGAGGAAAAAAAGCACAACCACAACATTTTCAGACTGACTTGTTGTGGAGAAGGTCTATTAAACACCTGTGTGTGTTAAACCTTTTAAAGTTTCCATACGACACTTAAAGAAGTGACCCCATTAGATTCATCTCTGCATATTTCTCGTTTATTGGTGTAATACATAATATTCCATAAATGTAGACTAATGACTATGACAGTTATGTACAGTTATGTCAGTTATGAACTTCTGAAACAAAGTACAGTATTACAATAAATAAGAATAACTGGGTTACTCTCTTCAAAAGCATGTTTTGAGGATACACTGCAGCAGACACTGCACTTTGAATAAGTCTAGAACCAATTAAGATCCATTTTTAGTGTATAAACGGTACGAACAATAAGTGGCAAACAGGTTCATAGTATGTTTATGAGTATTTTATGAGTTTATGAGTATCATAGTATTCTTATGAGAGTGTGGTGACAGCACAGCATGGTTTAATATGTTTGTTAGAGTACTTTCTGTCTCATCTTTAAGAGATGTTTAGCCCAAAATCACATTTATTCAATTGTTGGTCTGTAGATAATCTACTGCATTCCCAGTAGATTATCTGTATCTGTAATCGTTCAAAAGATTAACAAGCTATCTGGTGCACTGAAAACATGGTGTTTCAACCTTTTACTCCAAATAATAAGTAAAACTACATTTTGGGAATTTTGGGTAACATAAATGTTTCTTGTATTCCACCAGGATGTTGCTGAATGAAACCAGTCACTATGGCAACGACTCATTTTCCTGTGCCTCTCCCTCTGTGGAAGGCTACCGCTACTTTGGTGTCCTGTGGGGCTCCATCGTGACTGTAGTGGGGACAGTGGGGAATCTTCTGACTGTGCTGGCCTTTGCTACTGATTCCCGTCTGCGAACACGATTCAACGTCCTCATTGTGAACCTGGCCTTGGCTGACCTCCTGTACTGCACCATTTTACAGCCGGTCAGCATAGACTCCTACCTGCACCTGCGCTGGAGGGGCGGAGCCACCTGGTGTCAAATGTTTGGGCTCCTCCTCTTCTTGTCCAACAGTGTGTCCATTATTACATTATGTCTCATTGCAGCGAGTCGATACTTGGTTGTTGCTCACCGGACGACCCGTGTGGCTCGTCTGCTGCTGTCCCGCCGTGGAATATCTGTGCTCCTCATCAGCTCCTGGGCACTGGGCCTGGCCAGCTTCGGCCCTCTTTGGCCCGTCTATGTGTTTGCACCACAAGTCTGCACCTGCAGCTTCCATCGCACCAAGGGGCGTCCCTACACCACTGTACTGCTCTTCCTCTACTTCTTCCTTGGGCTAGGCTTCGTGGGACTTTTCTATCTTCTTATCTATTGCAAGGTGCGCATGGCTGCCAAGGCATTGATCAAGTATAGACCCAGCCGGCGTTCGTCAAGGCGCAAACAGGCAGAGGCTGAAGGGACGGATGGGGATGACAGTGGGATCGCTGTTGGGACCACAGCGACTCATAGCTGTGATATCAGTGACCAAGCAGTGGAAATAGAGCACAGTAAGAGCAGTGTGACGGAAAATTCTGGGACAGGCCCCACCACCAGACCGGCAACACAGCTCACCACATGTCAAGGAGTAAAGGAGGTTTCAAATGGGACAAAGCAGCCCCCTAAAGTCCCAGCCCAAGGAACAACTCCACCATCCACCTCAGGAGAGGACAACGAGTTTAAACGTGTAACCCGGATGTGTTTCACTGTCTTCCTATGCTTTGTAGGTTGCTTTGTTCCCTTTATTCTCCTGAACATCGCAGACAAAAAGGACCGTGCCCCACAGGTGATTCACATGTTCTGTGCTAACCTCACATGGCTTAACAGCTGTATTAACCCACTGCTGTATGCAGCCATGAACCGCCAGTTCAACCAGGCCTACAAAGACCTGCTGTCCAGAGCGCTTTGGCCTCTAGCGCGCTTTTGGAAGAAACACTGAACACTTCAAATTAATGATACTGCAGTATTCAGTAAGCCACACAAAGTTACAGCTGGCTGAACATATAGTCCTCCACAACACAGCTGGAACCCGACAAAAAGCTTGCATGCAAAGACTTCTAAGGGCAGAATGTCACTGAGAAGTAAAGCGCACCAAGCTTCTTCTAAAAAACACAGAGAAGCCAGAACAGAAAAGACTCTTACTGGTCCACACCACATTTCCTGTTCCAAAGTAATGAGATTAATATAATATATGTTGTGTTTTTAAACATTATGTTTTATAAACATTCAAACAAACAGATTAACCAGAACAGTAACAATACCTGCCTAATATCTGCCACCAAGACATAAGAACTAGAAGCAGGTCCAAAAGTTATGGTTGATCAGTGTACATATATATAACGGTAACTTCTAATATGTATGCACATGTGCGCACACACACACACACACACACACACACACACACACACACACACACACACACACACACACACAAAGTAGAGTGTAAATGTCTCCTTTAAACAAAAACAAACAAGAAAGCAGTAAAATGTATTGAGCTGGTTTGGCTCCAGATTTCTCCTCAATGCCTTCACCAGTTCACCAGTTGAAGGTTTAAAATAATCATGTTTTTTTTATTGTCAAGCCAGGTATTTGAATGTTATCAAGCATTACTGGGCTTACACAAAGGAAGGTCTATACATTTTTAAACAAACACATTGACATGTATAAAATATTTACTGTATTTGTTTTTTGTATTTATTCAAAAAATGTTTTTTTAATAAAGTTTTACTAACGACTGTCAGTGTTTCAATTATACAACAAGTCGTGTCTACATAACTGCCACATGCTGAGACATGACCAGGCACTCAGCAAATTACCTAATGGCGGAGGTTCCTGCATTGCACAAGCTGAGCACTGACTCCAGTACGTCACAACGCTCCACAGCATAACACAGGATATGACTTAAGTACTGGTACTTGATGCAGGAATCTGCCCTGTTGCCTGTAATGTCTTACAAAGTTCAAACAAAGTTCGCAGTCCTCTTCTGTGAGCTCGAGCACTGACTTTTGTGCAGCTTTTCTTCAGCCACATGGAAATCATATGACTAAAAGCAAGGACTGGCAGCACAAAGTAATATTTTGTCAAAGGAGGAGACTCATAAACAGTCTGAAATCTTTGTAAACATAAATTATTATAACGTTACATTTAGATTAATTGGTAATGCTTTACTGAAGGACAGTATTCATAAAGCTACATGACACATAAACCAACAATGACACAGTCATTCATGGCATAACTACTGCCAATGCTCTCACTGGGTGGGAAAAATACAGAGGGACCCATACTTTCCCCCCCCGACTACAGCAGTGGTGGCAAATCAAGGGGCTTTATTGACACACATATGTAGAACTGGTCAACATGTTCTTTAATGTAAAAGGGAGATTCAGACAAGTGATACTAGCACTGGTGAAGTTGTGAAGAAATATAACAAATAATTCATTAAAAAAGAATATCATACCTTCATATGCATACTGAGCATGGTTACCTCTACACTTTGACCTGAAGTAACAAGATAATAATTTTGAGAGTGTAGTTTTTAAAAGTACTGCCCTCAAGTCAAAGCCCTAAAGGCACATAATTTTTTATTTGCAAGGTGTCCATGTTGTCCGGGCCTTGCCCACCACGCCCCCTTGTTCTTGTGCTGGTTATTTATGTTTGGGCGCACTGAAACATAAACATTCACATTTACAACATTTAGCTAACACTCTTATCCATCAGGGCTCAAACAGTTCACATCTGTTCCTAAACAACCCAAAGGGAGGATGAGGCGGGGTGGTAAACGAGGCAGACGTCACAAAAGCAAAAAAAAGGTTCGTGAATTTGCGTGAGTTTCCGCAAACAATTATTAGTGGGGTTCTAAGAAAAAATAATAAGCTGGGATTTACTAAAGTTCATAAAGCCCTAGCCTGCACTATAGTGGCTGCAGGACCATCAGAAGAATTCTCAATTTTAAAAAATTACAAAGAATCTCTCACGAGGCACGCGCTTATGCGGTGCCCCGGAGCTCCCTGGAATATAACCAGACCAGACAGACCAGGGTTCCTTTCTCAGAGCTTGACTTTATTTTCAAACTAGAATGCAAACAGGCTCGAGGACCAGGAACAGTGTCACGGTCCAGGGGAGATGTAGAACCCCAGGACCGTGAGCTGCCTCTGGTATTGGGG
This sequence comes from Clupeocharax schoutedeni, assembly GCA_037974565.1. Taxonomy (NCBI): domain Eukaryota; kingdom Metazoa; phylum Chordata; class Actinopteri; order Characiformes; family Alestidae; genus Clupeocharax; species Clupeocharax schoutedeni. The sequence goes on from JBBPDH010000104.1 coordinate 13,549,057, forward strand.
GGCAGACTGGAGAACAGGAGTCCATGATTTGGGGGTTTATTCAGAACAAGCAGGACACAAATACAGGGTGCGGGCAAAACGAGGACAATGAAACCACAGAGACGAGATGTACACACAATCCTTATATACGACAGATAACACGGAGCAGCTGGTAAGACTAACAGGAAACAGGTGGGGAAATAGGACACGTAATAATAACAAAACCGAGGAACACATGGCACAGGACAGAACGAAAACAAAACACGGTGGCCTTTACTAGGCCTCAGCCGTGACAAACAGGAACAAAAACCAAAAACCATGAAACTCAACAGGGGCTCTAAAGCAATGGACAGACAGGGGAACACTGACAGACACAGACCTTAAATACAAGACAGGATTACAACAGGAATACACGAGAACACGAGGTAATTACATGACCACAAACACAGACAGGTGACGAGGGCCAGACAGAGACAGGGGGACCCCTAGTGGGGCTACATAGGAACAAAAGGGTAGGCAGGGACGTGACCAGGCAGACACACAAGGAGGAACCAGGGCTAGACATAGACGGGGCCGGGATGGAGACTGATCCTGGAGGCTGGGGAAACATAAGGAGCACAATGAAAACAAAGCACAGAAGTGCTGAATACACAGAGGGGCTGCGTACACACACCAGGGAGGGACCACACATACCAGGAGGGGTAGCACACACACCAGGGAGGCCGCACATACACACAGGAGGGACCTCACACATACCGGCGGGGCTACACACATACCAGGAGGGGTCGCACTCACACCCCAAGGGCCACACTCACACAGAGGAGCCACACAGACCAAAAGGGGCCACGCATACAGAGGGGCAGCCACACAGGGAACAGGAAGGAAACAGGACCAGGGAGGACACACAGGAACAGGAGCACACAGGAACCGGGATAGGGCAGGACCGGGAGAGGGCAGGACCAGAACAGGGCATTCTAGAACCAAGAGGGAAACAGGGAAAGGAGCAGGGGCACAGGGCAGACAGGAACAGATGGAGGAGGACGAGGGGCAGTGACCTGGGGGCTAACAAAGACAGAGGCAGGGGAACAATGAGGACTCCGGCTCGTGCTTCTTCAGGATACCGGGAATACAGATCAGACCAGAGCAAAACAGATTCAGATACTTTCAAGCAGATCACAAGGACACCAGAGCACCGCAGACTTGCAGGTGAGTTTATGAAGCACGAGCCTAAGAGACAGGGGAACATGGCAGACAGGGACACATGGAGGAAACATCAGAAACAGAGAACAGCCGGGAGACATGGCGGGAGAACGTGAACACAGTAAACCAGGACATGGGAACTGAACAGGAACAGAACTTAAGTACATGACATGATGACAGACAGATAACATACACAAGACCAGACAGAACAGAACCTGACCCACTCGCCTGAAACCAAAAAGCCATAAGGGCGTCAGAACAGAACAGAAAAAATGAACAAACAACTAAAGTTCCTCAGCTTACCGCTGGTATGACTGTAAACAGAACAGAACAGAAAACAAACCCAACACAACAGAAAAACAGAAAAACCAAACCTGGCATGGCCCTAGCGTGCCAGCCCTGACAGAATCTTTCTGCAGTACAGTGGCTGTTTTAGTAAAGGAAACACCTTTCTGTTGATGATGTATTCAAAGTATAGTATGTCAGTACTAGCAACAGGGCAAGATAGAAAGTATTTGCACTACTACATATCAATCTTGATGCATTTTAGAAGTAAGAAAGAAAAGACAAGTATCACTGTTAGTGCAAGGGAGAAATTAAGATTAAAATGTAGCAGAACACAGAGCTTCAGTAATGTTCTTCAGGGTTTCTGAAGAAAGTATGCATATCTGAATAGTTGAATATTACCTTTAGGACAGCTGATTAAATGTCTAGCCACCACTCTTTTCAAGCAACCTTTTTGAAAATGTAGTCTTTATGTATGGTTGGCTTAGCAACCCCCCTTTCCCTATTTCATTTATTTATTACATTATTTAAGTACAAAGTACTTATTAACTGTACAAAGACTTATCGCTAGCATTAGCCAAAATACTGTACATGGGTCCTGTAGGATGCATTTGGCCTAAACCATCCAATTAACAGGTTACTGAGAAGGTCAGATATAAACACAAACTCAAACTAACAGGAACAGAGTAATTTAGACAAATATGGTACCTGTTTTTGTCCTACACTATCTATAGCCTGTTCATGTGGATTGTGTGGATAGTGCTAAATGACCTGTAAGATCAGTTTCTTTTGGTGTTTTTAAGACCAGAGCAATGTAAAAAGGGTACAAACTCCTAATATTCTCTTTCCTTCAGCTGATTGAGAAGTGACTACTTTGGCATTCTCAGAACCACTTAAGGTACATTCTCTGTCTGTACAGGTACATTCTGTTTGAAAATGTCAGATGACAAAAATTATGTCTTTGTAAATGTGATGCAGCCTCATAGTGCAGTAAAATTAATGTGAAAGTTGGCAAGTGCCTCTGTAAGGCTTGCCACTACTAACCTGGTAATTATTGAAGACAGATGGAAAGCATATGTGCATCACGATTCTTCTCTAGGATCAAGTGCTAATTTTAGACCTGAATGCCAGGTACAGCAGGAGAAGACATGGGCATCAGAGGAGATGACTTGTATTGCCACCATCAGGTCAAACAAGATTCCTGCACCAGCCTAAAAACCTGGTGGGTTGGACACTGCACATGTTCAGCAAATATATTGATTCTGAATTAAAACCCTTGCTGCTCACATCATTTTAAGGTAAGATTGAGAAGAAAAGAAAAAGAAAAAGATACAACAAAGACAGTAAAAAGTTCTATATGTTTGGTTCTGTAAAAAACAGTTAATGCAAAACAGTCTACAGGATTATATGAAACTGTATACACAATTTGGCACATATGTACTTCAGCACAAAGCAACCGTAACAGTTTTGATTTCTTTACCACATGAAATAGTTTTTAACGTATCATTTAATTCTAGAAATCAGGACTAATATGCAGTCAAGGACATACAAACCATACTCATTTTTCAATAACATATCCGGCAAACAACAATGGACGAGTTTAACGTTCCTTTATTTGAAAAGTTAAGGATTTCGCTCTCATTGTGAAGTCACATGGTAAAGAAAGGACAATATGGGTATGGATGAATATATTTCATATACACAGTAGGAAGAAATGTATATTTGGGCCTTTTTATAAATCACTCAAATGTAATATTAATTTCTAATAATATTAATAATTATATTTTGCTAACTCCTCTTTCACAAGAAAGAAACGGGCAAATCACTACTTATCACTGACAGGCTCTGAAGGTAATATCCACTGTGGCGACCCCTAATCAGGAGCAGACAAAAGTAGCAGAAGAAGACTCTGAAGATAAGAGCTTTGATTACCAGAGGGTTTGAGTATGAAAGACCTATTCATGAAGTAACTAGCCCTATAAGCGTCCTTGAGCTCGGGAAAGGCGCTATATAAATAAAAATCATTATTATTATTATTATTATTATTATTATTATTATAATGATGGATACAGGTATGATTAAATGTTTGTCTATGAAGCTTTACATTCACATAAAGTAGTAATCTAAGATCTGACAGACTGTTTAAAGTGATACTTCAACTACACTGTAAGTAAGAATGAGTCAACAAGAAAGGAATGAATAGTTTGAGTCTGGAGAACTCAGAACTGAAGTTATGCATCAGGACAGGCTGAGTGAAGAACAATTTGTAGAACACGGAACAGAATCAATCTGAAAATAAAGGTCATAACTGGAGCAGCATTTAAGCAGCATTCACACAGAAGGCAGGTTAACAGGGAGAAAAGAGACCAGCTTGACATGAAAGTGCAAGCTACATGTCTCTAAGGTGCTCCCAGTTTATATTACAGGACAAAACCTGGACACAAGAACTAGGTGCATTGATTTTCACTAAGTTTCAACTATGCTCAAGTTAGCATTTATTTGCTGGCTGCCAATAATAGATATATTATTTTGGATTGAGTCCCAGATCTTGGTCTTGGAGTCCCCCTGCTCTATATGTTCTCATGTTTTCATTAATAAGCCCACTGACCCCTGCTGGTATGTACTTATATACACACATTTCCACACCTGTTATATTATTTTTGTATTGTTTAAATGTTGTCATTTACATATTTCCCATGGCATTTTATTCTAGATGTGAACTCTGAGTTTATTTTTTCTTTCTCTTTCAAACATTTTAACATTGTTTTGCCCATCTTAGATTTGACATGTATTCAGATTTTCTACCTCTTCATTTATATGAATTGTTTTTGTAGTATTCTCCATACTCCTTGTACAGTCATTGCATCTTAAACATATAAAAATGTAATTAGTTGATGCTGGGATTATTTTGCCGATGCACAAATTAAACTGTGTTGAAATAATATGGATCTTTGTAACCTGGAAGGGAAAGAAATGATTACATCTCAACTTACTGCTACCCTCTATCTCCAGGGTGAACAGATCTGCCTGACAGTCCTGTGTATATTCCGACTGGCCGCTGTCGTAGTAAGTGTAGTAAGGTATCATCATGAAGTACTATACAATATTTTCTGTATTTTCTTCTCCTTTCTTTATATTTTGTTTAATAACAGACACCTTGTTGGTGCAAAAATACCATTTTATGCTGTCAAACTGTCTTATATTTGGCATAATGTGTTTCTTCACTGATTTAGGACTTCAGTTAAATTTGTTTATTTCAAGCCTTGTTATGCTTGAATGAATTATATGTAGCTGTGTGGCTCAAAAAACAAAACACATTCCTCTGAAACTGGTCAGATTAAGGGACTGGACTAAAAATGAAAGCCCTGGGAAGTCCTTCAGGGAGCCTGTAGAACTGTTCCTCCTGCTTTAAATGATGCACTGAGCATCATCCCTGTCATCAAATAGGGCTGATATCCCATGAGTGTGATATCTCAGGTGACTCTGCTCTTAGCTTCAGTGGCCGCATTAAAACCAATGTACTTGAGTATTCTTATGATTTGGGCCAGCCCAAAACAAAGTCACAGAAACAAATGTGCTAGCATTTCTTTTCCAGTTTAAATGACTCTTTGTCTTTTCTTTTATCCAAAGAAGCAATACCAATACAAAAAAGTCTTTTAGTTTGGATTATCTTCTACACTGATGGCAAGGCTAGTAATTATGCAGAATCGCTGCAGAGCCTTACTGCTTAGTAATATTCTAGCCAATTATGTACATTTCTGTAGTCTAGCCAGCTCAAGAACATAAGCTAGCATTATCAAATAGGTCCACCAGCCCCCACAATTTGATTTAACCCCCAAGTGTTAAAAAAGACTCCAGGACGAGTACTGAGAAACACAGACATAAAGGACCATGATTTTTTCTTCACAGGTGATTATGGAAGCTGGGTTTTTCTATTCCTGATCAGATTTTTTTACATGTGAATGCTCCCTTACAGTCCCAGTGTCACAAGATAGGAATATAGGAATCAGAATATCAAATTTCAGGGGGTCAAAGGCATGCTCAGAGGAAAACACAGCTGGAAGGTATTCTCCAGAGGACTGTTCATCTCTTCTGTGCTGAACGGACTGGTAATAAACTCTTGGAGTTCAGAAAAATCTTCTGAAAACGTCTGAAAATCTTCAGGTATCTCGAGTAAACTCTGAGGAAGTTCATTTGGAATTTCTTGTGGTCGATCATTTAAAGAACTCTCCAGAACCTCGTTGGGTAAAACAGGATCACTTGTACCATTGGAGAGCAAGGGTGAGTTCTCTGGCCCTTGAATCAGGACATCTTCATTCAATTCAAGAGAAGGGGCTTGGACAAAACAGAGAGAAAGAGTTCTTGGTTAGTATAGTAGATAAAGGTATATACATGACATGCATATCATTGTTGTCCAAAGAAAACCCTGCATCTCCGTAGTTTCCATTTTTGCATCTTCATTGTCATTATTTGAACACAGCAGCAGCCCTTCCCATGCAAAACTTACAAGATTAAGGTAAAACAAACAAATTCAGAGACAAGCAATGACAAGGGACATATCTCTTGATTAGACATTCAAAGATAGATTAGTATGGTAGTCATGCACTTTCAATGTAGCAGTGTACAATTCTGAATTAATACTCAATCAAAAATATGGAGAATATTTTAACTTTGAGAAAGAAAAGCCAACTTCCATTTTTCCATAATGATAGACAGAAAATAGGAAAGAGAGAGAAAGGGAGAGAGAGAGAGAGAGAGAGAGAGAGAGAGAGTCCAATCGCAGTGTGACAATGAGAAACTGTTGGTTAAAAGGGGGTATAACAGAGTTAAAAGTGCACCCTTAAAAGAGATAAAAAGGGGTGAGATTTAAATATTAGTAGCTAGTGAGCCACAGCATACACCAGTTAAATAAAAGCTGAAATTTTATTTAATGACATTTTGTTACACCCCTACTCCTAAGTGACATACTGATGTTCACAGAAAGTGTTGCAGAAATTGCAAAGGGAAAACTAAGGAAGATCTCCAAAAAGTTATAAAAATTCTCATTTTGCCAGGTAGCCAGACAGACTATATACATGCACAGCCATTAACATTCAAGAGGAGAACTGCTCAATGCACGTAAATCAATAAAATTATCATAAAAACAGCTATGACACACAGAGATGACTCCACTAAGTATTCTCCATGAGGAACAATGATTACAGCACAATATAATGTTATCAACCGGGGATAAAGGGAAATTTGTGGATTTTATTGGTCATTAAAGTGCCTGGGAGATAAAACTCACCATTGTGCTGCATGCACACGTTAGGCACTGGCCCCTCAGACACGCCTGTAGACCCGTTCCTGTTGCAACCAAGCACACAGCAACCATTACATCCAGCTAGGGCTGTTACAATTACTCGATTGAAAAAAATTATTGAGTAAAGGGTAAATGTCTGATTAATTCTGATTAATAGTGTATCTGCATGTCATTATCAAGATGTGTTTAGCAGACCAAAGGTTCTCCACAAGGGGGACCAATCTGTACCCACATTTTGTGGGTATGAATTAAACATCTACATGAAGTAGAACATTTGTTTAATTACATCTAGGCTGAACAACTCCATAATATAGAATATATATATAGGTTTTCCTGAAAGATTCGTATAGAATATTCCATTTAAATTTCTTCTACAAGTTCATGTTCAAATGTACATGTTTATGCAGAGCTAGTCTAAGAAATGTAAACCTCAGTGTGGGAAATGAATATATACCACCACTGGCTTGACACTGCTTTAAACTTCCATAAAATTGCAAACAAAAACTAGCATTACTGTAAAACACAGACTACTTAAAAGATCTGTACATTAAATGCTATATGGTGTTCATAAAACGACTCACATGAAGACAAATGAGTATATTTCTATTATTTTTTTGCCACCGTGTTGCAGTACATACATTCCAAATGACATCTTTCACTTTATTCCATTTTATTGTTTGAATAACAAAAATAATTACTCAATTACTAGTCAAAACAATCAATAGATTAACCATCAATGGTAACAGCCCTACACCAAATGAAATGGAATGTTAATTCTTCATTACAGTAAACAACAAACACGTTATAGTCAAATAAATTCTGAGTTTTGAAACTTTAAAAACACACAAAATTTTCCCTACCAAAATATCAATAACAAAAAACATATACAGCAAACCAGCAACTGAAAATCCTAAATCCTGAAGTCACATATTCTATAACTTGGAGCTCAAAACCAAAATATATTCTGATCCAAGAATAAAATAACTGAGATGCGATCCTGAATCAAACGACAATAAAGAAAAGAAGTGAAAAAAACAACTACAAAAGGTTGTTCATCATTTCCTCAGATGATAACAGCCACCCAGGGCCTAATCTTCTTTGTGACATCACAGATTCACTGGAGCTGTCATGTCAGGAAGCAGTCCACATTTCAAATAACAAGTACAAGCAATCTACATTGCTACTACAGCACTATATACACAACTACAAAAAAAAACCATCTCACATTAAAGCCCACAGACAATGCCACAAACCATTGCAATGATTTTTTTTATTAGATTTGACATTCAAAATCAATCTGACCTTTTTTGTTAATTGTTGGTTAAATGTCTCTAGTCATGTCAGGCCATGTTCTTTTTAAGCTTTCATTCAAAAAACAAGTGAAAAGTCTTTAGATGGAAAATATCTATCATACACATTTCCGCTGACCCCAGTGATTCATCTTTTCTGGGGCATTATAATATTGCAGTGTCTGAAGGCTTTCCAATTGGTCTCCATTACATGACCTGTCCCCCTAACAATATAAGGACCTGATACTAAAGTGTATGGCAAAAATCAGAAGTAAAAATGTAATAGCCCCCTTCCCCCTATTTTTTCCTTTCGGATCTACACGACCTCTCTCGGTTGGTCGATCTCTCTGAGGGGTGTAGTTAGGGGTGTAATGGTACAGAAAGGTCATGGTTCACGGTTCATTTATTAGGGCTGTTAGAAAATATTGCGTTAAAACGTTAAAACTATTTGCGTTAATTTATTTTCTATAACGCTTTAAAATAAATTGATCGCGCGATTAATTTGAAAATTAAACGCCC
>JBBPDH010000104.1:13557730-13572749 GCA_037974565.1 Clupeocharax schoutedeni
TTGTGTATGTTTGGTCAGAGGGGTCCAATTTCGCTGCATGTAAAAGTGTATGTGACAAATAAAGGCTACTACTACTAAAAGGTACTTGACCTTGCTTTAAAACCAATCACAGATGGAAGTTCTTCCATGTTATTGTTTCCAAAGCATTATTATTATTTGTAATTATATTGGTGCCTGGATTTAAAGCTCACTTCTTGTCTCGGAGGAGCCTCCACCTTAGACAAAACGTACCTAATGATGCCACTCTGACAGAAAAAAAAAGTGTGTTTGGTTCCATTTTTATTCAAAGTAAGCATGATGCCATTTATTCAGATGCTCCAGGAAAAATATATATGCACAAACCAAAGAGCTATACACAAAAGTTTACACAACGAGAGCCCTTATCTGCTGGAACTATGCAGATGATAGACATAAAGAAAACAATAAATATCTCACATTCATGGCAGTCATGGCTCTAGTTGAGGCTGTGTTCAGGCATATGGTTTAGACACAATGTATTTGTGAAGACAGGCAGCCTTAGCCAGGTCAAGTCAGTTGAAGCGTCCCACAACAGACCAATTAAAACTGCTCTAAAGCTCAAAAAACAGATTGCAAAAATGAGTAGCAGTAACTGCTACAAGTGGCCAGTAGACCACTGAGCTTACTCAGCTCGATTTCAGCAGCTGAAGAGTAATCCTCAAATATGCTAGAAATGAGGGATCATCATAATGTCTAAGTTTAAGTGGTCTAAAGAAGGGCTGGAGCTCAGGCACCAGATTCTGCTTTCTATTAAAGCTCACCTTGCCATTTAATATTGTACTTTATTTGCATTTGTACTCATTAGCATAAGTCAGGCAGTGTGTGCATTCCAATGTCCATTTAAAGATCATCACGTTTAAGTTTTTATCCCATGTCTTGATTGTTTGGTATTGCCAAAGTTACATTCCAAACAATGCTTATTTATTTAAAGTGCAAAAAATCACTACTGTTTCCTCCAGATCGTTCGTTCTCTCATTTACCATGGGCAAATGACTCAGAACACAATAGCCTATTCATTAGGTGTCTAGAATAGCTCCATTAACAAAGAAAAAAACTAAATTAAAGAGGTTTTTAAATGCATAAAAAGTAGCCAAAGCAGCGAACACACTTCACTGCCAGTTGCAACACTGGTCGACAAAGCAAAGCCACTCTCAGAACAAACATTTCCAACTGTCCAGAACCACATCTAAGCCACACAAACACTCACACACAAATGTAAATAGCATTGCAAGGGAATAGGGAGTAGGCAGCATCGTTCAGAAACAGCAGAGAGGGTTAACTGTTACATAAACATGACCTCTGTGTATATTGATAATAAAATGTACTTATACAGTTCACAGGGGCTTTGACAATGGAAATTCATCCTACTACAGTGTGAGAGGTTTGTGTGAAACGTTTAATAGCCCTCTCATGTTTCATGTGATTAAGCCACTTACATCCAAATTCTCAACATGGAAAGAGGACAACTAGAATTTGTGAAAAACCGCAGTCCGAGCAAAGGCTGTAACAGCCGCTAGAGTCCAAAGCTCTTTTGTATTGCAATATACACTTTATCTCCGCTACCTCTCAGAGGTGTGAAGAAGTGAAACAGTACAGGGAAGAATTTCAGAAGTCCAGTTCATCTGAATCGCTGGTTCCTGCAGACTGACTCTCGTCCTGTTTCTCGCCCCAAACAAACCTATAGTTGTTCTCCAACTCTTGTTGTCTCTTTTGCTCCTTGTACACTTCTTCTGTGCCTCCAGTCTACACAAACAAATGTGCAAAGTACAAATACCCCGGTTAATATTAACACTCAGGAAACCTATTCACCACAACAAAAAACAAACCTATATGTGGGGTGTAAAACTGGGAGCCACAAATCAGCAGAGGTGAGTGAATATTAGCATACAGGTGCATACATGAATCAGAGGGATAAATTCTGTAGAGCTGCAGCCCAGAAGGAACCCATTTTGACATTAAAAATACAGTACAAACATGCATTTAAAAAGCTAGACTAGGGTGGGATGCATTTCTAGACAGCGAGGTCATTGGAGGCTGTTACAGAGCTGAGGAGTGTAACCTATAATTACTACCTGTGTATCCTTTATGGTTTACAATCACCCTTTTTTATTCCATGCCCTGCTAAATTTCATACTCTATTGAGAGCATTTTGGGAGAAGAGCTTATTTTAAGTTGCTAATATCTTTTGATCTGTATGCTTCTATCATGATAAGCTTTGGGGCTAAACATTTTGTACTATTATTATAATTTTGTATTATTTATTTTAGTTTTTTTTATTGAATTGTGTTTATTGTTATCGCCTGGTTTGTTGTGTTATAGAACATAGCAAAAGTAATACAGCTCAGTAAAAAACAAAATATCTGTCACAAAGTTTGAGCTGTTAAAAATACATTCATAAACGAATTTGTAATTTGGAACAAAGTGGCAGGATAACACTTAACACTTGCATTCTTGTAATACAGTAGATAAAATCAATGTTTACTTTAACAACTTATCACCAACATCAGTGGAACTTTCCAATAAAATGTTGCCCCGACAACTTTTTAATAACATGACAAAGCATTCAATGGTAGACTTTTCCATTTTGATTTATGTAACATAAAAGTGGAGTCTTCATAGGACAGTGCTACTAAGGACCTTTTATCTTTTTCAGCTGTAGTCTATATTTTGCACTGCACCAAAAGGTCAAAAATCAAAAACATTTCCAAAATGTAGAAGTTATCGAATATAATAATTGAAATTTGACACTGAAAATTAAATATGACCTATATTTATGTTTAATTAAATTGTTCTAAGTGTCCATCTTCTGTGGTAATAGAGGGTCACAAGTCGACCCTCTATTAGTGTTTCAGACATCCAAAGATTTGATGTATTGATGCTTGGCCTTTAGGGACAATACTTTCGATCAGCAGAACCTAAATTGATTGAATGAAGGATGGATTAGCAGAACTAAATACTGTATGGTAAAAGTGAAAACTGGGCTTCCTCAATGTCTGGCTAACCTAGAGACAAAGTTTATTCCTATTTTAAAATGTAAAACATATGTAGTATTTACTGCTTACGTAAACAACAGGATGGAAGATACACCAGTCAACAATACCAACAGCTCCGCACAGACCTTGTTACAAAAGGAGTCGTGGTGATATTAGATAAAAATGTGCCGCAAAACTGCACATTTCTGAAGACCCTTCCAACAGTGAGGTAAAGTGTGGCAGCAACATGTGGGAAGCTGTTCCTCAGCAGGGACTGCCCATTTCATTAGTTTTATGACTGATGGACGTTGCCAAATACAGGGAGATACTGCAAGACAACCTACCGCAGTCTGCTAAAGTATCTAAACCTCAGATACACAAACAGGCTTAAAGCAGATATTACAGTAAAAGGCATTTCTACTAAGTGCAAGCAGCATTTTTTTCATCTGACAAGATTCTTTTAATTTTTTTAAAGATCTGATATTTTTGGACTGTATAAATTTACCTGAATAACATAGTAATTTGCAAAATAACCTGACTGTGTCTCATTTGTAATGTAGAAAACTGATTCTGCAATTCTGCAAGGCACTGTAAACAAATGAAGATTGGACATTTCCCCAGGCCCACAATTCTCTGGTATACCCCAATCATTATGAACAGATGCAAGTTCATACCAGTAGATTGATGAGCAGTTCTCTAAAAGATTTGGTATCCTCTTCACTTAGCCACTGGTCTCCAGCTTCCTCTGCGGTTTTACGTGTTAAAATCTTTACTTCAATCTTGCCTGAAACAGTTCACACAATTTACAAGTGATTAAAACTCTCGCTCCCCTCACACACGCACTATGTTAAAAACTGCAGTATATGCAGGTCAAAAATCAAGTAATCTGTCGACCTGCTCACTCTAAAATAGCAAATATACATTTTCAATGCTTGCACCAACAGTACAGAACAGAAAGAAAAGGATATGAGGCATGCAGAAGTTATGGGAGAGATGAAAGGTGAAGAATCGGGTGTTACATATAATGATTTAATTGCAATGTGATAAGGTACTCCAAAAACCACTAACTTGAGCCTTCACTTGGGCTCCAATAACCCCAAAAGTAAACAAGTGACAAAATCAAAAATGTATGAATATTCCCAACTCCCACACTCTTACTGTAAATCAAACCAAAAGCAATCTTTTAACTTTGCAGATCACCAGGTAGGCATCCATAGCAAGACAAAACCAACAACAAAAAGGCTTTTACAAAGCAACAATATTTTAATTCTTAATTCCAGTACTAAATTCAGCCTGTGTCTCTCTACTGCCTCTAAAGTGCTGAGCTGCTAAATGAATTTTTAAAAATCTGCTATCCCTGGTCACCTGTGCAATATGTAGTCCTAACTAACCATTATTGCTTTATTCTGCGACTTTAAGGAAGTCAGGTTTTCAAACACTATTTAAAGGCCACATTACAAATCTATAACCTGATTTACATCCACACTCCAGATGTGAATTCCTTCTCACAAAAAAATATTTTAGGACTGCTGTGACACTGAAGCTTTCATTAATGGAAGCTCTATGCACCAATGACTAGTGACAGGACCCTTTATCAAATGCACAAACATTCAAGAGCATAAGTGATTAATAGTCTCTCTGAAACAGAAAGCCAAGGGTTAGTCAGGAAAAAGCCAAGCCAAAAGCAAAGTTGAGGACTTGAACTAACTGCATAAAACACACACACAGACGGATAGTATTTAAAGTATGTGTGCTCGCACTCTGGCCTACCTTCGGCCTTGATTCCAGCTCTTTCTAGCTGTTCTTTGACCACTTCCTGAATCTGCTCCCATTGGGGGTCACTTTCGCCCAGCTCTTGCACCTTCACACCTCCCTCATGACCATCGCCCCTGGCAACCGCTCCTGCAGTCATGTCTCCACCTATTTTATATTTAGTCACCCTGATTTTTACCTGCTCACCATTGCCAAGCTCCCGCACTGAGGTAACAAAAGACAAAAGGGGGAGGTTACCCTAGTGAAAGCAGAAAGTTCACTCTCCCGCTTTTCCAGTTTAGGACTGAATGCCTCTCAAAGACGATGCCATTTCTTGGATGGAGTACACCGCTGCTGTAGCATTATCTAGAGATTGTGCCTTTAGTGTTTCATATACATGCAAGATACATTTCGTCAATGAAACCAAAGCATGGTAAGAAACAGTGACCATGAACATGAACCATGCTCATCCACATAGGTACATTGACATATGCAGATTATATGGATTAATAAAATGAAAATTAGAATGATGATTGCAATGCTGATCATTTGCTATCTATACATTCATCTACTCATCAGCTACACAAACTTTCACATCTTAATTTAAAAATTCGTCTTATAGCAGGGGTATTCGATTCTGATCCTCAAGACCTAAGCTTCTTTATGTTTGGCTAATTTTCCTGCTCAAACAGCCACTTCCTCTCAGATAACTGATGGGCAGCTGCCTTAGCAGGGAAATCACTAGACTGTGTAGTTCCAGGACCGGAACTAAACATCCCTGCCCCACATGAAGTTCAACAACATCTTTCTGTTTACCTGGAGTTTTTGGGACAAGATCAGGGCTGCCATGAGCAGGGCTTGCCTCCGTCTCAGGCGAAGCTTGTGCACTTTTTTGCTTGGTCGGGTGCGTCTCTGTATCAGATTCAGTGTCCTGTGCAGTCTTGTCTTCAAGACGATCCAGCAATTTGCCTAAAGTGTTTTCCAGAGTCTGAGTTGCCTGAGAGCGATCAAACTCCCCTTTAAGACCCTCAGTTTCTAATTCCTGCTGAGCCTGAAAAAAACCCCAAAAACATATAAACCAAGGTTTTAACAACTTCATAAGGTTTTTAAACTTTAACGTACTACACACTACCTTCAAGCATGATAGGTTCATTTGCAAATAGTACATTCAATATTCCAAATAATCATTTATTTTTCAAGCACAACTACCAATAAAACCCCAAATGATACATTTATATCGTCTCTGCCTAAATTTCTTTTGTTATCATTTGTTTTTGTCTGTTTGGCCCAATATAATCTTTATGTTTCATTACTCAGCAATACCAATATGATTTGGGCTACATTTAGATAAGGATTTTTATATTTGAATGTGTGAGCTTTTCTTAGGTTTAATCAAATGTATTCGGAGTCTGCTGAGCCATTAAATGGTAAAAAAAAAACAAAACTAGGAATTAGTACCTCATCTATGATGTTATCAAACTCTTTCTGCATTTCTTCTTTAATCTCCTCTATTTTGGAAGAAGGTACAGTGAGATCAGTCATTTCTTCTTCAAACTTCTTAAGCAGTTGGTCGTCATCATTATCATCATCTCCCTCCTCTTCAGCATCATTTCCTTCCTCTTTTTCTTCCCGCTTCCCTTCTTCTTCTGCTTTTCTTTTCTGTTAAAAGATTTTGGTAGGTTTCTCTTATTGTAGACCCAAGCCTTCTTAATTAAATGCACATAGAATGAGGGGTGGGGGAGGGGTGTAACAAAATGATTTGTTGTAAACAGAACACAGATTGCACTTAAGTGGATGTGCCAGTCAATAGGTCAACAGTGATTGACAGCAGTGCTCACTTTTCTGTTGCTCTCCCTGAGGTGCTGAACAAACTTCATCAGGTCGGTAGGGTCGGTGATTATCTTGAAATTAAACTTTTCATCTCCAAATACTGCAAAGACAGAAAAAAATACTGAACAAAGTTCACTTTAAATTTTTTAACTGGGATCCGTTACATTTTTGTTTTTTCCATGAACAGTATTTTGTAAAGGGAAAAGACTGATTAACACATGTCTGGTGCTACACTATGTCTGCCTTAATGGTTATACACATATACACCAGGACTGACGGAAATAAACCTGAACATTGTTTTAAATTGAAAAACACCCAAGAGTCTATGCTTGCCCAATGTTAGTCTCTTAATTTATCATGCGCTTAATTTTTCTTACTGTCATTGTCCTGAGACTGGTTATCCAGAGCATCATCAGATTCCTGTAGGACAATAAAATATTAAAACACTAAATGTTTATCTGAGCAAAACAACTGCTGAAGATGATGAGGTGGCCATTTCATCATTCCTACATCTGCTTTGTCACATAATTCATGAATTTGCTTTCAGACCTCTCTATGACACAGCCTACAAAAAGAGGAAACTATGTCAAAAACAGAAGAAAAATGCATACAGATCCACCAACAGCAATTTGGGTATGATTTGACTTCTATGACAACTTTATATTGATTCATTCCAAGTTGTTTTTGCCCAGCACCGATGTATTTTATACATGATATTTGAGTATTTAGTTTACCTCTGCCTCCGGTGTCTTTGTCTCTGTATTCTCTGGTTTGGTAACCCCTTCCCAGAAATCTCTATCCTCCGGCTCCGCACCAGCCGACTCACCTTCTGCTACTACAGCATCTGCTCTCAAAACCACAAATGGAAAGAACAGTAAACAGATGTAAAGCTCAACAATAAAAAACACTCTAGTACATAGGTTGAAGGATTTAGAGTTGCTGTGTATTAAGATACACTGACCTTTGCCCTCAGTCCCAGAAGGCGGCTCATCACCTCGTGTTACATCCTCTTTCCCCAATTTGTCCATTTCTGCCACTTCCTTGCTTCCATCTTTGGACAGAATTTGATCCAGGGTCCTTAGCTCCTCAGAGATCTGCTCTACTTTACGTTTAGTGTCAGCTAAGAGCAATCACCAGACATAACCATCCACCCAGAAAGAAAGAGAGGCAGAAAAAGAGAGCAAATGAGAGCAAGATCCAGAGAGAGAATCGGTGTGCTGTGCTACTGTCAATTCACAGACCCAACTTCTAAAAATAATGTACTAATTATGAGAATAAGCATGAGAGGATTTTCTGTGCTCATTATACTGGGGCATATATTTACTACACTTACAGACTTGAGCTTTGACATAGTCCATGTACTGCTGAGCACTGAGAGCAGGCTGGCACACAATGCCCTGAGGCTTGGCAGACGAAGGTGGGCGCAGGAGTGGGTGTTGGCACGTGCGCGAGGTGTGTACGGTCAGAACATAGCGACAGGACTGAGGCTCGTCAACACGAGCAATATAATCACTCGAACCCTCCTCACACACAAACTAGAGCAGGGAAAAAATTCAAAAATCCAGCTTATCACATCACAGCCATGAGGCCTTGCTGTTGCTGCCATGCAGTTGTTGACCTTACTCTCTGCATACAGATGTATACAAATAATGGCTTGCAAAATCCAGTGGCAAGATACTTGCCAAGACCACTACACATTAATATTATCTAATGCATACTTTTATACATTCTGTAATATTCAATTATCAGTGGACATTAAAAAAAAAACACACACACATGCAAGTGAGGTTGAACTCTGCATTTGTTTATGTATGGACCTGTTCTCACCCTGACTTCTGACTCCCTAGGGCTGCCATTCAGGTCACACTTGGAGCCGTTGACATAAGATTGACTGTGATACCTCTTCAGCTTGTGTTGCTTAGTGGCCTGAACAAGGGAGGGAAAGAGAGAACATTTTGAGTGAAAGCTACCTTATGGCAAACCGTAAACTATACTGTCTGAATTAAAGCTGTACCTAACCTTAGCAGTTTCATTGGTCCAGTCAAATTCAGACTCAAAATAACCCAGGAAAAGTACATCACCTTTTATATCTGAATCTGCACACAGAATAAAAAATACCAATCAGTATTAAATGTGTTCTGTCTCCAACACCTAATTTTCAAAGTGAGTGAAAGATATTCTGGAAACAGTTATCAAACCAATACTACTCTTCCATCAAGCATGTATACACCTATATGTATACATATATACTGCACCTTCCAAATGGTACTGTCTAATGTGTTGGCCATAGCAGAACTCATAGGTCCACCAGTCTTTGGTCTGTGCAGAGAAAATAACAACATTACTGAAGCAGACAATTTTGAATTTTTGCATGACAGTTTTATTTAACTGACACACAGAGAAGCTGAGACTAAAAGGTTAACCTTGGCCAAGCAGGGTGCAGTCTGCATAGGCTTCAGGAGCTCAGAGACCCCTGGTCCGCTGTAGCCCTGAGAGTCAGCCTCCACCACTGGATCCTGGTGAAAGCGCACTGCCTGCGCAGGCAAGCGGCACTCGTAAAGCTGCTTGTACTTATTAGAAACTAACATAACGTCCTCCATCTGTCAGAAGAAGAGACATTTAAAGAGAGAGAGAGAGATGAAAAGGGAGAAATATTAAGAGAAATCTACAAAAAGAACATTTATTGTTAGCCATCATCTATTGGCCAGTTAAAACCAAACAAGTCATATAGCAGTTAATACTTTACCAAGCATATATAAAAGCTGCACACAAAAAAGAGGAACTAAACGTAAAAGAGTCAGGCGTTACTGACTCATAAAATTGAAGATCAAAGCATGCCATATTGTAACTACATCATATCAGTGCGAAAAACACAGACGGTAACTAATATAAACAGCAGCGGTCAAACTGACAAACTAACTTTCTAGCCCGTGTTTATAAATTCGTTACATACGCGGCTGGCTAATCACTCTCAGTAGTTCTGGATAATTTATCGTTGCGAAAAGGGTTTTCTCCGTTAGCCTGCTGCTATGTTTACCAAAACACCAAGCTAACTCTTACACACTTACCTGCCCTATAATAACGGGATCGGGTAGAATCTGGATTCCATACTTCATTTCATTTAACTCCTCTAAATTGAGGAAGGCAGAGGCAGAGAGAACACATACCAAGAACAAAACATATAAACCCCTTAAACACCTAACCAAGGAAGCAGCCATATTTCTTGCACATCCCAACCGGAGCTTAAACTGGGGCTGTCAATTGACCTGTAATTCGTTGCGAGACAATGAGGAAGACTCTGATTGGACAACGTCGAAGAAGGACGCCTTCTGACGGGGTAATATTAATGTCAGTCAAATCCAAAAACCTGCACCTATTGGATAACAACCAAAGTGGGTTAGACCCGTAGACACGAAAATCACTCTCATTGGATTGTTCATTTAGCGGCGTTCAGTATCGTGGTTTTACTTTTATGCGCGTCTCTGTGGTGCATGTACACTATATGGACAAAGGTATTGGGACGCCTGACCAATACACCAAGAGGGGCTATAAGTAAAGTGGCCCGTAGTCACACGTGCATGCAGCACGACATACACTGTAAATAATATGAAATTCTCTCTCTGAATTTAACCTATTCACCAAGTGAAGCAGTGGGCTGACACAAACATGTGGCGTCTGGGGAGCAGTGTACCTCAGTGGTACCACTAGCCGTAGACATATATGTCTATGCCACTAGCAGCCATTGGATTTGAACCCTCGGACTTCTGATTACAGGGGGAACTTCCTAATCACTGGCCACCACCTGCCCTACAAAAGTTCTTTATCCCCGGGCCACTTAGGTGAAAAACAGGAATGACTTTGTATTCAAATATAGACTTTAACATGGAGTTTGTCCCCCATTGCACAGTCATGCTGGAATAGAAAATGTTTGTCCACAAAGTTGGAAGCATGGTGTTGTCCAAAATGTCTTGGTATGCTGAAGCACTGAGATTGCCCTTCACTGGAAGTAAAGTGCCTTCTAAATTAAATATTTATCAGGTGTGTCCAAATACTACTGTCAATAGAGTGTATGTCCAAACCTGGTCCTGGAGATGTACCACACTGCAGAGTTTTGCTCCAACCCATCTCCAAATAAAAAGTCTTCTGATGCATTGAAATATTACAGTCAAGACCTAAACTCTAAAGGATGCTGATACTTGCACTTTTACAGCACATGGTTTGTGAAACAATTTGTTTTCTTTTTGTTTTCAAATAATAGATGAATCCTCAAGACTCTGATGCTGATCTAAGTGATGGTGATGACCAAATTAGTGATCCTGATTATCTGCCTGCACAAGCAGAAGAGAGTGGGGACACTTCTTTTGATTCCATCAATGAGGGGGATGTTGCTTCAACAAACTCATCTTTTAAACCACCATCATCCTCTCCACCACATATCTCATCTCAGAAAAAAACAGCACCCAAAACTCTCACAGCCACAACCAGATGGGCGTTATGACAACTGTGGACATTTGCCACTTCACTCTGAGAAGCAGGGACAGTGCACCATGTTTCCAAAGGGGTTTCAAGATGGAAATTCCAGAAATGCAATGCATTCCTGTGTTTAAAAGCAAAGCATCAGAAATAAAGTGCATCAAATGGCCATATCAAGGAAAAAAAGCAGTGCAGTTGCACCCCTGACCAAAAACATCAGTGCAGTTGCACCCCTGACCAAAAACATAAGTGCAGTTGCACCACAAGCCAAATCATATTTGTGCTGTTGCAAAACCAGCATGTTCTATTTATTTCTTGAGAAACTTAGCAGTTTGAGTTTTCTTAATGTTTTTGGCATTTGTAAATGCATTGGATACTTTTATTATGAACAGACGTCTCAGCCATATGGTAGCGGCCTAAATCTAAAAAACTCTAGGGTCTGTTTTTTAAAAAAAATATTGTTATTGTTGTTCTAAGTAAATAAAAATGGAAAGAAATAATTTTTTCATTGTTTTTCCTTAGTATGGACCTCAAAGGGTTATGTGCAATGTAACTATTTATATCACTATTATATGAACTCAAACTACAAACCAATATTTGTGTTACTAATAAATGACTTCAGCTGTAACTGTATTTATTTATCTATAGTCTTTATATCCACCTGTCTTACTGAAGACAATATAGTGTTAGCCATAAGTTGGTACTAAATGGCAGAAATTATGTATTGGATAAAAGTAAATTCACTTCATACTAGCAAATGCGGTGTTCCTCATATTAAAAAATAATTTGCCATAAATTGGTAGACTGTAATTGTGAGGTATAGGCTTGTAATTGGACATCGCTGCTTGTGAGTGTGACCTGCTAGCCAATCCCTGATAAGGGGGCGGGGCTAGTCTGAATACTGGCGGAAAGACGGACCGCGGTGGGTTTTATCCATTAGCGGCGCTGCAGCGGCGCACCAACTTTCACCCCCTCCGTTGGAATGAGACTACACCACAGGGGCAGCCCTATCGTCTACATCCATCTCAACGCCACCAGCCCTTTTTCAGGGGTAGATGTCATGCCACCAGATTGTCCATCCCCAACAGCAGCCGGCGATGATATAATCCCGCGCGCGTTTAATTAAAAGGACCTTCCCCTTCGACTTGGCCCCTGTGATAAAGGTAAGGGTTATTTATGGAAGCTGATTTTTTGCTCGCTTAATTCGTCAGATGCGATCTGCACTGCTCTGAGATCTGGCGCCTTTTGGACCTTTCGGACGGAATTACAGATGGTACAGTTATAATGACCGATTTGTAGGACATGGGAAAAGCGGGGTGTAGCTACATGTATGCATCCATGTGTGGTATTTTGGGAGCTGATGCAGCATAATATGACTGATAGGCCGTGCAGTCTTTTTAGTGAATCGCCTGTTTCATTGCGTCCAGCCCATATTGCTCTCAGAGCTTGTCCAGGTCTGGTATGCTTGCCTCGCGTCTCCAGACGGTCCGCCCGTCCAGGGCTCTGTCTTTTTGCTAACAGGGGGAGTCGCCACTCATGCCCCCTCGTGTGAGCGGATGGGGGGCATCGCTGCTTGCATCCCTCATGTGACTGGAGCGCATGAGTCTTGTGCACTGAGTTTTTATTTACAAGAAGACAGGCCTGTAAGTGGGTAGATTTCCACAGGGTCTGGGCTGCTTAAACAGGAGATAATGCAACTACCGGCCAGTGCTTAAGGCCTATTATGCATAGTCAAATGCAAGAAAGCAAATTTTTGTCATTAAGCATTTCGCACTGTTGACTGCGACCAGACTGAGCGTAGACATGTCGCCAGAGAGCTAATTCAGGATCATTCAAACGAATTGCATTGAATTGGGTTTGCTAGATGTCGCACGGGATCACGTGCACTACTCTCTGGTAAAACATAGACAGAAACCCGTATTTCCCTCTCTCTCTCTCTCTCTCTCTCTCTCTCTCTCTCTCTCACTCTCTCTCTATGTGCACCTATTTGCCTCTCTCTTTCTCTGTTTCTCTCGCTTTCACGCACACACACGCACCCACACACTCATAGCTCCCTACCAGCCCCTGAGAATGTCTCTAGGTTTAAACAGACTAATGTAACAGACCACACCCAATGTGAACCCATGCTTGGGCAGTGAGACTGGGTACTCCTCGAGGAAGCTAGGACAACCATCAGACCATCTTATTCATGCTTCTGCCTCTTGATTTCTGACTCTCACTGCAAGAGAATTTTGGCGAGGAGGGTTGCGGGGGTGTCTTCTCTTTGATGGCTCTTTGATTACAGAAGGGTGGGTTTCTTGCATGTTTTTGCCCCCAGACCTCCCAGAAGTTTTGCCCTGGTCAGACTTTGAGTAGCAGTTTTTAATATGATGAACTTTCTAATGACTATTTCCAAAATTGGTAAGTGCAGTGGCATATACCTTGTTGTACTTCTTACTAGGCTATCCAGTACGTCCAATTCATGTCTAATATTCTTCTAAACTGCCAATTCTGTCAGAATTGTGGTAATGTGGTTTGAGCAGGATGTACTATGATGTGTTTTTGCACAGTGACTGTTGGTGAACATCACGTCTGTAGTTCTAAAGTAAATAAGCATCATTTGGACACTGAAGATGTATTTTTGATTATATTTGGGGTGGGTGGGGGAAAAGCGTCTCTAACACTTTGAGGAAATGTCACACATTTGAAAGTAGAGTATTTTACAAGCAATTTAATGTCTTTCATGCTTTATATTTCTAAGTAATTATAAAGTAATTCACCACAACACAGCATGCATGATTTAATATGTGAGGTCCATCCAGTGAGGGTGTGGTATTACATATTCCTCTGCTGCTGTTAGAAGGGTAATCACGGAAAGACCCCAGGGAGGTGGAGGAGGGCAATCAGCAGAAATGTCTAAAGCAATGGACAGGATTGCAATTACACACATACACACACACAAACACACACACACACACACTTGCTGGAATGTTTCCATCATCAAACTGTTCATCATCTGCCGCATATCCACTTTGGTGTTGCGGGTGTAGCAACCTCAGCAGACATGCCCATACCCCCATCTCTCCACCCAGCTCTTCTGGAGGAATACTGAGACGTTCCCAGGCCAACTGAGAACCATCGTTCCTCCAGTGTGTCCTGGGTTTGCCCCAGGGCCGCCTCCTGGTGGGACATGCAGGGAAAACCTTCGTCCAGGGGCGTCCTCAGTAAGTTGCCCAAACCACTACAACTGGCTCCTTTCGATGTGTGGGAGCATCAGCTCTACTCTGATTCTTTCCTGCATGTCCACACTTATCTCTAAGGGAGATCTTGCAGAGAAAACTAATTTTAAGTTCTTGTAACCACAATCTCATTCTCTCTGTCACTACTCAGAGCTTGTGGCCATAGGTGAGGATGGGGACGTAGATGGAACAGTAAACTGAGAACTTTGACACTCTCTTTACCACAGTTGGCTAAGCGCCCGCAGAACTGCAGACACCATCCCTGTCCGTCTGTCCAACTCCCGATCCCCTGTACCGTCTTCCACTTGAGGCTGAAACTGCTCCCTGACCTGAAGTGGGCAATCCACTTATCCGTCCTAATGCATGCTGGAGATCATGCCAGTTCATACTGAAAACCGTTTTTTATCATTGTTATGATATGAATTTTTCTTATACTGCTGTATCAGTTTGAATAGCCTAAAGAACGTTCAGAAAGTGGCGCAGCTTAAAACTGTTTCAGGGGAAACTGCACTGATAGGAGAGTGGAAATATGCCAGATAAACAGTGTGTGCATTACACGGGTCAAAATCATCAGAGATATGTTTTTTGTGGGTTTTGTTGTGTTTGTCATGCTGATTTCACGCATGTACAGTTTTTGTGATGAAGCTAGTTATATATTGCATGATAGTTGGTATAATTAGCATTTACCGTATTTTTCGGACCATAAGACGCACCGGACCATAAGACGCACCAGTTTTTAGAGAAGGGAAATGAAGA
>JBBPDH010000104.1:13591755-13602953 GCA_037974565.1 Clupeocharax schoutedeni
AGACACAGACCTTAAATACAAGACAGGATTACACCAGGAATACAAGACAGCTGGACCGGGGAGGACACAACCAATGAAACACAAGAGGTAATCACAGACACCAGACCAGGGGCAGGGAGGAGGGGCCAGACAGAAACACTGAGGCTGAGCGGGGAAACACTCAGCAGGCCAGGACACATCAGGGAGAACGGGAACCTACAGAGGGAACACAGAACAGGCACACCAGACATGACCAGAAAACAGAAAAAGCCCTAACAAAACAAAACCCAAAAACAGAAACCCCAACAAAAACGCAGGGGCCCTAAACAGCCACTGGCTAGCCATAACAATGTAGACAGCCTGTATCTTTTGTAAATCTCTTACTTGTCATTACAAAGTGAATTGTGATGTTTTCAGCACTAAATATTGGCAGGACATATTTATGATTTATCTGATTTCATTGTAAATAAAACAAATAACCCCAACAACATATTGAAGCTGGGTTGTTAAGTGCAGCTGGCATAAGTGCAGCTGGCAAACGGATATATCAAGGAGCTTGCACTATGAAAAAAGCGGGGCACTGAATAATTTGCATAATTTGTGCTTAAATAAAATGTTACATCACAACATTTTTAATTCACTTGCTTAATTATATTGCTGTATATTTATTCACATGGAAATAAATTGAGGTAATATTTTTATTTATGTTCTATGCCAGATATTACAGAAGTGTTGTGTGTATTTTTGGTCAGTGTGTTTGTCCTCACTTAGTATATAAACCTGCCTGCCTTCACTCTACACAATCCTGCTAATAAGGATAAGAGACAGCAGGTGTTAAGGAGTGTGTGTCTCTGAGTCTGTGTGTGGCTGTTGGTATGTAGGCCTGTTTGTGTGAAAGCACTTGGATTCCAAGTTGGGTCATGTCTTTTGGCTCAAGGCACTATGGGGCATTGAACGTGTGTTTACACAACTCACCAATGGGGCATCAAACTCACCAATGGGGAATCAAGAGGCTGCGGAAACCACTGATAATACGATAGGATCTCTCTGTTTCAAGAGGAATTCCTGATGTGTGATAGAAAAATTGTACAAGTGGACTGTATTTTCCTCCCATGGGCCAGTATGGACTAAGGTGAGTATTACTGTAATACTGATCCTTAATGCACCTGACCTGGAAGTTACTACCACATTAATGTTAAAATAACAGTGGAGTGCCCCGGGACTGGTAGCTTCGTGTAGTAGAAATATAAGTCAAGAAAACTCCACATGGTTGTTTTCTCTTATTGAGAATGTCTTTCTCTTATTTGAAGTTAATCAGTTTCTGTAATGAATAAACTGCTTTTTTTGAATGTCTTGTTTAGAAATAGTTTTTAATTCTCACAAAAATGATACTTTTAAATCATTTTCAAAACACATATATCTCATGTTCTTTCATTGGTTCCTTCTGGATGAATAATATGCAGTAGGTGTATTTAGCCTAAACGTGTGTGTATGTGTGTGTGTGTGTGTGTGTGTGTGTGTGTGTGTGTGTGTGTGTTTGTGTGTATTCTTAGCCTAAGCAGGCTAGATTTAGCACTGTCAATTAAAGAACAAGCTACTGGGCAAGGATGAAACTTCCTGTGTGAAACTCTCACACATTTGAAAAGACTAGCTGGGCCATTTGAACAGCACTTCGCAAATGGACAAAGGGTAAGTCTGCTAATAATATTTATTCATCTAGTCTTCATAAATCAGTGGTCATGCTCATTTAAATATACACTGGTCTGCGTATTTTGATCTTTATATGTCCAGTATTCATCAGATTTTTCTTCTTCTAATAATCAAAAAGCTAATTATTATGGAATGTGGTTTAGAACCTGTGTCGCCTGTAAAGAAGTGAATGTAGCAGTGAAGCAATTTGAGTCACGTTCATTCCTTTGGAGACATAATCATACACGGCAAAAGTTAGAATTGCTGATTTAATTAATTTAAAAGCATTTTAAAGCTGTATAATATGAGCATATACACAACTATTATATGATACCAGTGCTGCACAGTTCTAGTTTTCAGCTAGTGTACAAAGCCATTATATAGTTTTAAGATGATGAACAGAGTGATAGATGGTAGCATACTAACTGTGAATGATGAAATACTGGGAATAAACTCAAAATAAGATAAAAATAACGCCCTCAGTGCTTTTGATATATGCACCTCCCATTATTACAAAGTATTGATAACAATATGACAAACAGCAGTGCTGTGATCTCTATTTCGAGAGACATCTCTGCCTAACATTATCTGTAAACTCAACAGATAAGAATCATAATTGTTTTCTAATCTGTCTCTAGGTTTGTTGGACCTGTTCAGGACATGGCTGGAATGTAGGATTTGCTTGCCACTTTTGGGGTTATGGCGGCCACACAGGACTCAGAAGACACTTACCTGGGGGCAGGCCCAGATGAAGATGAGATCTGTGAGTTTCACAGTGATTCAGAAAGTGGAAGTCTCCTATCAGATGATTCTGTGCTCCCTGATTATGATAAAGAGGAAAACAGCATCCAGATCGCCAACACACTTTATGAAGCTTGTTCTCAAAACAATGTACCAGCACTGAAGAGAATCATGGAGCAGGGAGTGACACGTGATGAAGTCATGGAGGTCGACATAAATGGCTGGGTGAGAGAGCACAGACCACAGCTTCCGGCACCTCAAATGCTAAATGCTAAGATCAGATTTGGTTGTCACCATCCACCTAAACACACACACACACACGCACATATATACACGCACCTAAAAGCACCATTATTTGCATTATTGTCCATCTGATTAGGATGTAAATAGAAATGTGAGGTCACATCCACATACCATAGCTTTAGACAGGGGAGCCAATTAACAGATGTTTAAAAACTAGAGGTGGGTATAGATTATTTTTTTTTAATCTAGATTAATCTCACTGTAATCTTAGATTTAATCTAGATTAATCTAGATTAAAATGGCTAATTTGAATTCTGAAGTTCTGAAGTCTGAAGGCCCCCCCCCGAAGCCCCCCCCCCCAAAAAAATGTATCCCAAGCCACCTTAAATATATAGTAATTATAGTAATATAGTAACTATTTTTTTATTTTAAAAATAGTCACACTATTTTTAAATTATATATCCAAACATTTCATACAAGATATCACTGAGCGCAGATACGCACTTTACAAATAGAAACAAGACTATGAATTGAAATGAAAAATAATAAGTCTAGCTATCACTATTGAATTAAAATGCCTGTTCCTATAGTGTAAACCATAAATATGCCTCCAAAGGTTCTCCCAGATCACTTTAACTTTCATTTTGAACTCAGTTTAATACATTACCCTTAAAGAAAGTGTAAATATAAACCCGAGGTTTAAATATGGAAAAGTCAGGAACTAGAGAGAGACAAGAGAGTAAGAGAGTGAGAGTAAAAGAGAGAAAGAGAGAGAGAGAGATACAGAGACAGAGAGAGGTGAAAGTCATCATAGCGTGCGTAGTATAGAGCCAGCTCCCAACCCAACTTTGTGAATAGATTAACGGCGATATTTTTAAAATCAGCAATAAGAGTTTCACATTAAGGCAGCATGTTAACGCCGATAATGACCCACCACTATTAAAAACCTTAGTGAATTTGTATTTATCAATATTATTCGGTATGTTAAGACCTGAATCATGGATCTTTATTTTAATACGCCTTACTTATTAAGTCATTTAGTAATAAAAAGTAAGTAATCTAATTATTGGCCTCCTGTAAATTATACACATTAATGAGTAACGTGAGGCTGCCAGTTAAATCACAAAGGTCGATTAAAGCCAGATGCTTGCTTTATGTTTCTGGAAGGAATGTCTGAAAGGAAACTTATTTGTATTTTCACAACATTTCATACAAACAAAGTTGAAGCTATGATCTCTTACCTGCTCCTGTTTGTACTCTTCTAAGTTAAGCTAAATAATGTATGAATTTTTCAAGAGCTTGTCTTTGGTCATATTAACCGTAATTCAGAATATATCACGATACAGAATAAGAATTCAGTTCAAGAATTGAAGTCATTGAACTGACTTCAATTTAATTGTAGATCTCTGTAGATCCCAGTGTTAAACATTATTTGTTAGTATATTGTTTACATAAAGCATTAATGTGCAATACATTAGTATTTACTGTACTTGCTTACTGCAAGTATAATTGTATAAATATTGATGCATTTCTGTTTTCATCGTTAGAATGGCATGATGGTGGCCTCGTATAAAGGCTACCTGCAGATTGTGTATGGACTGCATGACTGTCATCACCTGGATATTAACCACCAGGACAATGAAGGGAACACTGCACTGATGATTGCTGCACAAGCAGGTTAGTCACACAGAATGCAAATACTGCACAGGTGCTGTGGCTGGATTAAATCTATTAATTTGATTTGGGCTCTAATGAGAATATATATATTATTTAACACATTAAAAATTAATGAATTTAGTTAATACTATAATATCATTTATTATTTTAAACAAATTCTGCTTTAAAAAAGTATTTTCCATTCAGCTAAACCACTGTAATCCTGATATTCTATGCACAGGTCATGTTTCTATTTGTAATTACCTCATGAACTACTTCCCTGGAGTGGATACAGAGATCCGAGACAGCAGAGGATTCACTGCCCTCATCAAAGCTGCAATGCAGGGCAGGAGCGATGTAGTGGCAGCACTAATAATGCATGGTGAGTACACTAACACGCGTACACACACAAAACCAAACTGTGTACATCTTGATGCAATAAAAAGCAGGCAGCAGATACAGTTCAGTTTTCATAATTGACACACTAAATTATTGTAGATCCTCAAACAAGGGGAAAATTAAAAAAAAAACAGCTTTTAAATGCCTTTTAAATAATTGGCCCACTCCTTGCATAACTGTGTTCTGTTCAGCCACACTGGAGGGGTTTCAAGCTTGAACTGCTCATCTTCTCGTAGGAGCTCAAATCAGGACTTTGAATAGGCCACTCCAAAACTTTAGCAGCATTCAAAGTCACCCACTCCCAGATGCAGCTAAACATGACAACATTTGTGACTGCTGATATGATGTTCTGATCATGGAATGTTGTTGTAGCTTTGCACCAGTTGGAACAATACTTTGACTCATAGGTGTATAGAACATATTCCAAACGCCTTGAAGGTTATCAGGGAGTTTCTTGGCAAACGTGAGGCAAACATTGTTCATTTTGTCTTTTTAATGGTGAAATCATGAAATTGCAGGCAATGACCTGCAGTTCTTCAGAAGTTTGTCTGGGCTGTTTTGTAACTTCCTGGATAAGTCATTTGCAGTCAATATTACTGTGGTTCACTGGAGCCCCAGAGCCTTAGAAAATACTTTATAAAAATGCTCAGACTGACATTGTTTAATAACATTTATTATAATCTATCCCAGAATTTCTATTCCATAGTGTGCTACTTGTTGAGACCTTTTCGGTTATTTTACTTTGCTGAAAAGGTTTTAGTGAAATTAACGTTTAGATTCAATGGTGTTGGTAGTAATCAAGGCTGGATGTTTCTAGCCTAATTGATCCTAAAAGTGATTAATTGGTCAATTGAATAACAAGAGGGGTGAATACATTTTACACTGCACTGGTTGGTGTCAGATAAACGTTTTATTTTAATACATTAATAAAAATAATAATTTATTTTATTAAATTTTGTTTGAGAATTTAAAACAAGTGTGACATACTTTTTTATGGCACTGTATATATAAAAACAACCTGGTGACCCTGCATGCTCTAACCAGCAAAGCCAGTCAGTAGATTAAAGAATTAAGCACCCCTAACAGTGAGTGTTTAGACAGCCTAAACAGGCGAGGCTGGATTAGCTTTAAGATATTTATGGACTTCACCGCCTTCAGGACAGCTCTTACTCAGTATATCATCCATAGCACTGTATGTTCTGTTTTTTTTGTATAATATTAACAATCACAGTTAAGGCTATAGACACATAAAAACACAGAACACTGTCAGCAATATGCAGTATACCAAATCTACACAACAGTCACATTATTCTAAACAGACAGAACTGCCAGTCTTTTACTTATATCAGTCATGTGAAACACCATAATAATAAACCAGCACACAAATGTATTCATGCTTTTCATGCTTAGGAAAGGTTTATCTATGATTGTTACAATTTGTAAAATGTATCTCTGTGTATGTGTATATGTGTGTGTGATTGGATGTATGTGTGCATTTTTAGGTGTGGACATAAACGTGGTAGATTCATACCGTGGCAAATGTGCACGGGATTGGGCTTTAAAAACGGGTCGCTTTGACACGTTGCATCGCATGCGGCGCCTCGCACTTCACCCCATAGCGGAACAATTCTCCCCCAAATACCTGCCAGAGTGGCCGGACCTCAAGGAGAGAGTTGCCAAGGCAATGGCCAATAGGAACACAAGACAGAAAGTGGCCCACCGTCTAAAAAGCACATTTGGATTCAGCTTCCCGCGAGATCCACAGGACAATGGGGTCATGGACCACATGGTACGAATGACCACTGGCTTACGCAGCCCGCTCATCGCGACTGCTACTCGCCCGCTCTGCCCTAGCAGCCCCCCGGAGGCTGGGAAGCGCCGGATGGCTGTCTCAGAGCTGATGCTGAAGCACTCAGGCCAGGAGCTGCAGGATATTTCAGTTTGCCATCGCAACAACTCCATCTGCTCCATGGCTCTCTCGATCCATTCAGCCGAGTGTGTACCTGTGGCCTGCTGTGCAGATACACAGCGAAGAGGCAGCGTGCTGTCCACAGCTCAGACCAACTTCAAAACCTTTATCCCCCGGAGCGTGGCGGCACGGCGGAACAGCATCTTCCCATCGGGATGTGTTCCTCAGATCAGGGTGACCAAATCAGCAGAGCCCACACCCAAGAAAGTGAAGAAGGCTAAGATCCACAAAGGCTACCTGGAACCACCCAAGTGGAAATACAAAGAGACCAAAGATAAGAAAAAGAAAGAAAAGAAGAAAGGAGAGAAAGAAAAAACAGAAAAGGATAAAAAAAGCAAGGAAAAAAGACAATAGGGTGTGGCTTGGATGAAATTCCCTTTTGTGATTCCTTTCAGAGTATTTTGTGGTGCAGATGAATATGCCAACAGTGGAGCTGAAAGACATAGCTCAACGTGGACAATGGAACCAAAGTATGGTTAAGGCTCTGCGCTCCTTCTGTAATTTTGCCTACAAAGGTGCTTTGAATGATGCTTTGAACGACCAGTGTCCAGCACAGTTTGGTGATTTCCCTGCTCAACAGGCACATTTTTTTTTTGTTTCACTTTGTTTTCTGGTCAGCAATACCTCTCACCCTGCAAGCTTTAATCTGTTTTTTAATCCCAAAAAAAGGATGATCCAGAGAGCAGGGAACCATGACTAGGTCATGGATGGGGTGTTTTAAATGCCGTATACAATGTTGTAATTAAGACTTAAATACAATATATTGAGCCAACTATAGGATACATAATGTATTTTTATCTGACAATGTGTCATTGTTAAATAAATTGCACTTCAGTTACACTTTTAGAAATGGAACAGAGCAATACATGTATCTGTTGTACGCTGTATATTTTAAAACATGTAATAAATTATTGTTATAGCTCATCCCATAATGGGTACGAGCAAATGAATTCTCATCCCAGCAAAGACTGAAACCTTGACACTAGCAGCAGTATCATTCTTTTCTTTCTCTCAAGCAGTGGTTTTAGTGGGTGTTTCCACATACACATACTTTAATCCACTGACCTGCGTTGACACTGCAGACCATGTCTATATTTTTCTGGGGACAAACGTGAAGCCTAATTAGAGCAGTAATCTGGTCTTGCAGACTTACACAATGACTTCGTAAGTTGAACAGTGAGGTCAGCTGAGATAAGAAACAGGATCACTGTGGACAAACACACAAACAAGGCAATTTCAGGAGCCTGAGTGGAGGCCTGAGGAAGTGGCCTCTGCCTTCAGACTTGTTACACAACTAAGTAAACAGGGAACTCAAACCACAGTGCAGAAGCAGATCATTCAGGTTGCTTGTTGTTGGAAAGTAACAGATTACATATGCTGTATTTGCTACAGCTGAGAATTTTTATGGTTAGCTTGAATAGAATTTCTATATAAAAACACACATTTTATCTCAACTTTCTGTGTGTTCTGAAGACAGTTGTTCACCCACAGCAATTACATCTGTTTGCAAAACATACCTGGGCCTTATGTTCTTGAAGGGTGGTTATGAATGCCATGGAATGAACACTGATCTCAGACTCAGCTGGTGAATATGATAAGCATAGTAACTGAGCATCCATATTCTAACACTTGAGTATCTATACATTTCTTAACCTGTAAATGGAGTTACAAAATAACTGAAGTTTGAGAGGAGGGGCAGACTTTAAGCCCCTCCTCTTTCCAACCGAACATTCTATATATTTCCCAAAATCTAACATTCTATATATTTTCCAACATATCCATTTCCAACCTTTCACATGACACACACCTCCCTGTTCTTCCCTGTTCCCGGCTCCCAGTTGAATAAAGTGGGGTTTGCCTTCTGGCTCAAGCAGAAGCCAAATAGAGGCTCAGCCCAAGTTTAAAGTCTCTTGTGCTTTAGCGATGTATTGAAAGCATTTACAAATTCATATTTAAAGATTTTCTTGAAGGAATATGAGTCCTGAAATAAATTCTTTTGGTACAGTGGTGCAGTGGTGCAAGAAGGTCCTGTGTTCAGGTCCCATCCAAAGGGAGTGTGCATGTTCGCCCCGTGTCCGTATAGGTTTCTGACGGGTACACGAGTTTCCTTCCACAGTCCAAGCATATACACCTTGCTTAGGGTGTTTTGCCGCCTGTCTCCTCATGATTGGCTCCAGGATCCCCGTAGGGTACAGATAATGGAAGGATGGATTCTCTTTGTAACTCCACATTTTTTCGCTTGAGTTTAAAGGTCTTTTTAGTAGCTTGTGCAAGTTTTACAAAATTAATTGACAGAAAATATCCATGGGAATAATGCTATTCCTACATAGAAGAATTTAAGAAACAAATTGCAAATTGCTACAACAACATTGACTGGAGCCACATTACATGTTCTGATTAACCAAAAATGGAAAGATATTGCAATAAAGTGGAGGGTCTGTGATGGTGCAGGCCTGAAAGATTTCAGATGCCCTGCTATATCTCTTTAAACCTCCTTCAGTGCTGTTTTTCTGCCAAAGTATTAAATGCAGGGGTGCCAAAAATAATTTCATGTGTTTTTGTTGAAAAGGGGATTTGTTCTTAATATATTAATTCAAATTATAGGTTTGGATTTTGTCAGTGTGAGATGAAGCTACTTCAACAAAAGGTGGATTTTTTTCTAACCATTTTTACCCATCTTTATGCCAATCATTTTGGAGGGCTCTGTACATAAGCAACAAAACAGGATTCAACACCTTAATAAGTGTTACGGGCGCCTCGCCCCTTCGCGCTCTTCTCCGTTTGTCTTCCCCTGTCTATTGAGTTCCCGTGTCTCGTCTGGTCTGTTTCCCTGTCTCCCGGTCTGAGTCTGCCCTGCTATCCAATTCTCCTCTTCCTCCCTTCCCCCTATCCTCCCTTGTTTCCTTCCTAGTCTGTGTTTCCCGTTTGTATCACTCCCCTCTCATTATCATTTTCACCTGTTCCTCGTTTACCCTGCCCTACATAAGTTCCAGCCTGGCCCCAGTTCCCCATGTCTGTATTTGTCTTATTCGTGTGTGTGTGCGTGGTCTGTGTTTTGGTCTTACGTATTTTTGGCTTGCCTAATCTGATCTGGTTTTGTCTCCCTTGTTCTCCTAGGCTCGTGCTTCCTAATATCGCACCTGCGAGTCTGCGGTGCTCTGGTGTTCCTGTATCTGTTTGAAAGAATCTGAATCTGTTTCCTGCTGGTCTTATGGTATCCCTGTACCCCCAGGAGCACGAGCCGGAGTCCTCATCCCCCTGTGTTGTATTTTGGTTTCTCTGTGTTTGGTTTTGTTTTTTGGTTTGGGTTTTGGTCCTGTGTTGGCCTGAGGGGGGATCTTGTGTATTTGTATTTCTGAAGCTCCATTGCAGCCCGGTTTGGGTGTGATCTGTGTTTGTTACGAAAGTGGTGTTTTCACCTTGCAGCCCAGTTTGGGTTTGACTTGAGTTGCTCTCTTTTCATTAAAAGTGCACTGTTCCCCCACAGCCTTGGCGTCCTCCTCTTCCCTCTCCTGCACCACACCCCTGACAATAAGGCCAAACTATCATAGCTATGAATGCCAGACTGGCATGTTTATTTTAATGAGTTGTAGGCTTTTCATTTTAATCAGGTAACTGCTTTTTATTCTGCTTTGTTCTAACAAGGTAAATGACCGTGCCAAAAGTGGAAGTTTCGTATAATGGGAAAGTTAAATTATACTGCATTGTGTCAAGTTCTTTCATCACAGGAAGGTTTCTGTTCTTTACCAATCTGTGCTCCCCGGTGGAGTTGGCACATTTAGACCAGCCGTCACTTTGAGCCACCTTCCAAGGCAGAATGACTCTCCATAAAGCAGCCGGTAAGTGTCCATATGTAAGAATTTACATATAGCATGATGCTTTTATAATAGAAAATTAAAAGACAAAAAAACAATTGTATAACTGTACTACATGTAAAGAGAGAGAGAGAGTGTGTGTGTGTGTGGGGGGGTCAGATTCTGCTGGATCTGTCAAATGTTCAAAATTTGTAATTAAATCATTATTTCACTTATTAGCTGCTGTGTTCTACATAGTTTTGAACTGTGTGCACATTGACGCCCAGGGTAAGTCTGATTCTAAAAACACTATTTATGACAAATCTATTTTTTGTGTGTGTTTTAGAAATGTCATTATGAAATTTCATTTCAAACTATCCATATATTTTTCCCTCATTGGATTAATTTCTCACTGATTTCTCCTTATTTGACAGCTAAGCAGAATTAGTGCCATTCACATTCTATTTACTGATAGTAGAATGACTGACAGAGTGATCGCTATATATATATATATATTAGTGCTGTCAAGCAATTAAATTTTTTGATCTAATTTATTACATGGTGTGGCGATTAATTAATCTAATTAATCGTATTTAATCGCACATACATACAGACATTTATTATTGAATACAAGCCTATACCTTAGGCTAAAATGGTCATGACATTATCACTGACTGAACACAAACCTATGAATTAGGTTACAGTATATGACAGTTGTAACTTATTGA
>JBBPDH010000104.1:13603053-13622158 GCA_037974565.1 Clupeocharax schoutedeni
TAGATTACCCGTTACTGAAAAATTACTTTTTTTTCAGTAACGCCGTTACTTTAACGCCGTTATTCCCATCACTGCTAAACAGTGTTAGATCACTCTACAGCCCAAAACTGGAGAGCTTTATAGCCCTTTAAATGGCATTGCGTAGGGTGACCTCTGTGTGTGTAGTTGAGTGTCAGAAATGAGTACACCTTAAAGAGTGCTCCGTGGGCCTATGAAGGTGCTCTGCCTCCTCGCCCTACTCTAGACACTTTTGGACTACTAAATTAAAAGTTCAAATCTGTCTAGTCTAATCCATTTGGCTGATACAGTGAAAGAGACTCATTTAATCCTCTGACAACACATACAGAAGAAGGACAGCTCAGTTGTCCTAGGCAATAAAGTTGAGCTGATGCAGTCTGAGCCTCCCAGAATGTTAAAATGTCCAGATGTTTAGAAATAGGACATAACCCGCTTAATATTTTTTTGGCGTGTTAAGCAGATTTAGGTTTTAACCTATTTATGCAGGGTGTCTTCATCTCTTAATCAAGTTCTATCTTTTTTTGCAAGCTGATTAATTGCAACCTATGATGCTAAACAAACAAACAAATGGAGTAAAAGGCTTCATCCGTATTTCACCACTCCTCTGCTCTGCCTGAGTGCAGGATTTTAAAAAATGAATATCTCAGTGCATTCACAATTTGGTTCTTCCCAACATCTCAGCAACAGTCTGTGTTGTGACATCTTTTCACATCTGCCACGGTGTAATAAACAAAACTGATGGACGCTTGAAATGTCATAAATTTTGCAGAAAAGTTCACATAAATCATTATTTTGATTTACATTTCTGCCACTAGGTGGCCTGCATAAAACATTTTTATCAACCATCAGCCATAGAATTCTATAATAAAAAACTACAATGCATGCAAAGGGACACTACTAAGTGTAATAATTAACACCCTCAAATCATCTGATAAAAATTATAATGTCATTATAAAAACAGAAATGAGCACCTGTGATTTGAATTCACACATAATATTATATAGGATATTAGAACAGTCAGACAGAGTGGAGACTCGGTTCAAGTGTTCTAACTCCCTTCACCTCCTGACTCATCTTTCCCTATTTCTTTTTCTTTCTGTAGTCTACATTCCTCCTCCTGTTGGAGTAATAGTGGCTGCTGTCATCACTGTTGTGGCAGGAGCATCAATTCTGATGTACATTTGTGTGTTTCACATAAGCAAGGAGTAAAAGTCAGCCTGTTGAATGACAGGAAGCCCAGCCCTGGTGTAAGCGCAGCCTGATGATGCTGCAACCCTGCCACCAGAGGAACCAGTGATGCCTACCACAAATAAAGAGCAAAGCTTAACTAATGGACTTCTGATGTCATGCATCATTCTGTAGTTGGTACAACTACTCAATTCCAAAACTTCCATCCATCCATTTTCTAACCCTTTGTCCCGCACTCGGGGTCAGGGAGGTGGAAAAACAATCTCAGTTCTAGAAACCAAGACAATATTGATTCAGTATTAAAAACACAGTGCGCTGTTATTTATATTTAAACTAATGTGCTTCAGCATATATGTTTCAGCAGTTTTTTTGCGTTTATGTATGTGTCCTGAAATGTTTTTGGGTGGGCTATCTAGAAAGAGCAGAACATTTCACACTCTATGTGCACACAACTGTGGATAAAACATTGGGTTTGACCCTTGATTCCCAAATGCCTAGATTTGGATAATTAACTGGCTTTAGGGTTCAGCTACTAGCCTTTGTGGTCATTGTCATGCACATATTTTAAAGCTAGCATCCAAGCTAGTTTTATCTGTGAAAAAGGTGATTTTAAAAATCATTATGCACCTTGGAGTAAACAAAAATGTTCCAAAATACATTTTGGCCTAGTTACATTTGTCACTCATATTTCACTGGATTCTTAGAACTTTTCATCATGTAGGTAAAATGTAAATATTACTGCATGTGTGCTACAAGCAAGTTACACACTGCTGTGTTCACATCAGTGTGCAGTTAGTGGGCGGGGCTTCGCACTATGGTTCGCATTAAGGCATGCTTTGCATTATACATGCACTTCTATACATGTGACCCAGAGTTATCCTTATATGGGCATAGTGTTAAATACTAAATGATGCTATGACTTTGGAGCCTGTTCTCTTCGAACGTGTTTTAAATATCAGGCAAAGTAAATAGCTTTAGTTTAGTTATAATTGTGGGGCTATTATTGAGATAGAGCTTCAGCAATAACCTTCCAAGGTTTTACAGAACATATCATTTCCCATGGTATCAATCACTTTGAGAAGTGAATGCCCTGTTTTCTCACTGTCTTAAAGAATTCCATGCTTATTGCAATCTGAGTGCAAGTGCTGTTTGATAATTCAAACTCTCTGCTGTGTTCCAATAAATGTTCTCTAAATATAGATTTGGGATTGTACTCATTAAGGAGTAAGTAAGAACATAAGTGTATTCATTTTTCAGCTGTGTAAAAAAGTACAATGACTGTCCCCATCTTGACAAGCATGGAAAACACACCCCATACTCCTGCATGTCATTTTTTGCTTTTGAAAAAACTGTGAGTTTTATGTATCTAAATGTATCTATATGTTCTCAACAAAACCAATAAAAGACATTACACAAGAATTACAGATCTCAGATTTATTTCATTCAGGTTTGAAGATGTTACATGGCAATTATAATGAAACAATCTGGTCCTCACATAACTTTTGTTTGCATTTTTTTTTCATGAAGTAGAGAATCAAGTATGGCACAGCCTGAGAAAAAAGGGATTGAGCCCCTTAATTCTGCTCTGGTGGCAATTCGAACATAGGGGAGGGATGGAGCACAAACATAATACAGCTGCCAAATCAGCAGGCGCCACTATGCATAATCTAGAGAGGGTCATCTTCAGAAGCCCAAAAGATATATGGTTTTTGCCTAAATAAATCTGCTCACAGTGTAAGGTTACTGGACCAAGTTAACCAATCTTTGTTACAGTTGTGTAGTCCCAGAAGCAGATGTGTAGTTGCAGAAAACCTCGAACCAGACGAGCCCTTTTCAAACTACATTAAAAAAATCCCTGATCTAGTGTAGCTATGGCACTGCTTCTGGTCATGATAATGGAACGTGCTGTCCTTCAGTGGTTTTAGTGTTAAGCTTCTGTCTTTACAACTTCTATCTCCATCTAGTCTTCCTTGCCCCAAACATGTCAGTGCAGAAAATAAAGCAAGTCAGAAGTTGGGACCAAACAATCCCTATACATTCTTCCTGGTTTAGTCTTAGTTTTGGTTTGCAGTTGGATGAGAAATAAGAGGGAAGCATCTGTGATGCTCCCTGGCTAGCTGGGAGTCATCACAGACAAATGACATCTAACCAATAAAGTTCCTCATAATCGTTTTATCTAGGAAAATCAGCCACAAGCCTGTATTCAGAAACAGTAGAATCTCTCCTGGTTGGATAAATCTAAAGGGGGCTGCTAGTACGTACTAATAGCACCATAGAGGGTTTGAGACTAAAAGGAGATGTTGAAGGTGCAGGTTGGAAGGAGGGGGGATTGGGATACGTCTGCTTAGAAGCGTCTGCTGGTGCTGACAGTTGTCATGGAGGATTTTTTTATGCTTGAGCCTCCACCAATGCTGCCACCGATTCCGCCACTGATTCCGCCACCGATTCCACCTCCATAGCCAAATCCAGAGCTGGCAGAGGAGAAACCTGCATGAGAAAGAGAGAGGGGAAATGTCAGATCAACGTTTAGATCAGAATCTGAGTATGGAGCAGCAAAACTGTGGAGTATACACAGCTGTAATAAGGTAAAGGGACTCACTTCCACCTCCAGAACTCTGCTGCACGTGAATGGTGGCGTTGGATCCTCCGGCAGAGATTCTAGGGAGAAACATATATTGATTAAGTTAAATACGTTTCCAACGTATCTGAACATTTTCTGTCAAAAATCAACAGAGCAAAACCAAATAAATGCCAAAAACACTTTACCTGCTCTCCTCTCCTTCCAGTAGTTTCCTGTAGGTGGCGATCTCAATGTCCAGGGCCAGTTTGACATTCATGAGCTCCTGGTACTCACGCACCTGGCGGGCCATGTCCTGCTTTGCCCTCTGGAGGGCTTCCTCCAAGTCCTTAATGCGTAGCCTGGCATCCTTCACTGCCAACTCACCACGATCCTCCGCCTCGGAAATCTGAGCCTCAAGGTTGCCACGCTGAAGGAAGTGAAACGGAGAGAAACCATTAGTATCTCTGCCAACAGTAATAGGTCTGCAAAATAACCACTTGTCATCCATAGCTACCTGTCCCTTGACGGCCTCGATCTCGTTCTGCAGACGGGCGATCATTCTGTTCAGCTCAGCAATCTCAGTCTTGGTTGTGCGCAGATCCTCGCCATACTGGCCAGCTGAAGACTGCATCTCCTCAAACTATTGCAGACAATGAAAAAATAAACTCTGGTAAATTATAATTGGATGAAATGAAAGACAAATGCTGCAATATAAGCTATTACTTTTCCTACCTTCTGTTTGTACCAGGTCTCTGCCTCAGCACGGCTGCGGTTGGCGATGTCCTCATACTGAGCGCGCACTTCAGCCACAATGGAGTCCATGTCCAGGTTCCTGCTGTTGTCCATCTCCACAATTACTGATGTGTCCTTGATCTGAGACTGCAGCTCACGCAGTTCCTTCATGCAAAAGAAAAAAGGCGATTTGGGTCACATTTCTCTTCAGGGAAAAATGCTACAAATGTTTTTTTTTAATCCATGTGAAATATTCACTTACAGCCTCATAGACTGCCCTGAGGAAGTTGATCTCATCCTGAAGAGCATCGACCTTAGCTTCAAGCTCAATCTTGTTCATGTAGGCAGCATCAACATCCTAAAAGGAAAAGTGGGGGATAGGTCTTTGTTATGCTGTCTTTCAATCAGTTTTGTATTATATTATGTTATGTCATAATATACTATCACAGTTGTGTCAGACTGTACCTTCTTGAGCAGGACAAATTCATTCTCAGCAGCAGCACGCTTGTTGATCTCATCCTCATACCTGCAAAGATATAAGAAAATTGTAGCTATTTGCTATTGCTGTAGCACAGGAATGTTAGTATTTCTAACATTTACTCAGATTGTGACGTTCAACATTTCATTGATATGTGTCCATTTATATAGAATTAGCTAGGCATGCTCACTTCTTCTTGAAGTCCTCAACCAGACCCTGCATGTTCTTCAGCTCTCCCTCCAGCTTAATCTTCTCATTGCCCAGGCCGTCCAGCTGTCTGCGCAGGTTAGCGATGTACGCCTCGAACATGGCATCAATGTTAGATCGGGTGGTGGTCTGGTCCTGCAGGAGACTCCATTTAGTCTCCAGCATTTTGTTCTGCTGCTCCAGAAAACGCACCTGAGGGGAGCAAAACAATTCTTAATTGTTGCATTAGGCTGTATTTGTCTTGATTTAAACATTACTGAATGACAGTTGTTCTACTCCAAGTCTTTTAGGTTTTTCCCTGAGAAATGTATCAAAACAGTAATAAATGGTTTCCATAAAAAGTGTGGAAGGAATGTGGTCATAACAATCTGCAAGTGTACTTGATAAACTGGATAAATGGACTCAAAAAGACAGATTGTATGGCTCTTTTGTACTTCTGCCTCTTTTATGCCTTATTCTCCTGGATTATATTGTCTGAGGAAACATAAATGGCCATGAGTCATCCTGCTGGGCATTTTTCTGCAGGGTGGGGAGGAGGAAGGAGGGGCAACAAGTGAATGAGAGAGAGTGGACTAACAGGGTGTGTCCGTGAGACATGAACCATGAACTCCTGAAGGGAAAGAAGAAAAAAAACTCATCTTGC
This sequence comes from Clupeocharax schoutedeni, assembly GCA_037974565.1. Lineage (NCBI taxonomy): Eukaryota > Metazoa > Chordata > Actinopteri > Characiformes > Alestidae > Clupeocharax > Clupeocharax schoutedeni. The sequence continues at coordinate 13,608,880 of JBBPDH010000104.1, forward strand.
TTGAGGCCTCGCCTAAACCTGCATTGCTCCACATATGAAGCAGTGAACAGATAACATCAGAGAGGCAAGTTTACCTGCCACACCCTAATAAAGGCTTTGTGAAAGGATGATGACAGATCAACTGTAGCGCTGGGCAGCATACGCCCTGTCTGCTGTCCTTCTAACTATCTCAGATATGAGCTCATCTTGAGAACATCAGAGCTTAGCCTTGACATTTTCGGCAGTACAATCCCTTCTGACCTCAAGCAGTGCTAAGTTTTCTCAGAGGCCTGTTTAATGCAAGACTGTTGGATCATTTTGCCTAAGGTTAGTGTTTTTACCAATTTTCTGCAGACATGGAACTATTTTTGTTTAATAAACTATTCTATGTGTGTGTGTGTGTCAGTGTGTGAGTGGGTGTGTCTAGTGTAATATCTGTAGCCCAGATACCTCACACTGTTTCCCACAGGCACTATAAAATACAGGTGTGTTAACTACATGGTAGCCAGCCATTTGGGGCGTGTTTCTGTCCACACTTGCTTGATGTGTTTGCTTTTTGCCAAATATGGTATCACTAAACAACTGCCTCGAGGTCAGGTCATGGGAGGGAAAGGCGTTCAATGCTTAACAAGTTAGAAGTTTTTTTAAAAATGTAGCTAAATACCACTGCATGAAGCACGGCCTTCAGTGCTTCTGTAAAATGGACTAAACTTTGAACTTAACTCCTATCTCTTTCTCGTAGAGTGTTTGAATATGTATGAGTGTGTATGTGTGTGGCTGATAAATGCCGTACATGTGTGTGTGTGTGTGTGTGTGTGTGTGTGTGTGTGTGTGTGTGTGACTCATGCTAGATTATGACCTGCTCTCCACCCATATTTGAACAGACTGTGTGAGGGTTTAGCAAGCTCACAGAAACAGCCTCTCATTGCTCTCTGAAAGAACCGAAAGCAGAGCAGATGAGCTGTGTTTCTTTCTCAAACACTTAGTATGGTAATTCGTTTGTTTGAATGTTGCAATTAAAACAAGTTAAATGGCCTTGCAACAATATGTGCTTTGACTGGCTGCTTGGTTTTTACTGCCCTTTCATTGAAGAGATATTGCCAAGGCCTCTCTGGTGACACGTCAGAGTGTAATGTCAGCGGAGCAGTAACTATGGCAACTTTGAAAAACAGACCTTACAGCCTTCTAGTCTATACCGCAAGATGAAATGACTACATGCTTCCCATGCATACACTTCATGCTGATTTTGTCTGAGCACTCAAAGATTAGTTAAATGCATGTGTTTCTGCAAATACTGTCGACTCGATTTCTGCTCGTAACTGAGGTCTAGCTTTTTAATTAGATGAAGACTGCATTTTAGTTAAGGAGAAACTGCATTGTCTGAAACCACTGTGTGGCTGCAGCTGGTAGTTCAGCCTGAGGTGATAACTAAAGTCATTCAGGGTTAAAGGTCATTTAGAAATTGCAGATACAATAAAATATCAGATGCTGCATGTTAGTTCATCTGGAAGTTAAATATCTGGTGAGCTTAATTTATTCACCATTACCTATTCTTAAAGCTTAGGTTTGAATATTGAGACTGTTTAACACCTTAAGTGCTGGTTCAGATCTTTTACCCTTGTTACACAATAGTAACTACTGTGAAACCTATGTGTGAGTTACAGTGTTATAAGCACCAGGAATTGAAATGTGCACTTTACAAGGTTTAGGAGCTTAAAAGGGGAGATTGCTGTCATACCTTATCGATGAAGGAGGCGAAGCGGTTGTTGAGGGTTTTGATCTGCTCTTTCTCCTGGGTGCGCACTGCCTGGATGGTGGGGTCGATCTCCAGGTTGAGGGGGGCCAGGAGGCTCTGGTTGACTGTCACAGCAGTAATAGGTGGTGGGATGAAGCCTCCACCAAAACCTCCACCAAAACCTGAGGCCATGCCTCCACCCACACCTCCAAAGCCTCCACTGCTGCTGGAGCTAAAGCCATAGCTGGAAGCTCCACCAAAGCCAGCGCCACCACCAATGCCAGCACCCACACCGGAACGGCGGATGCTGGTGCTGACCCGGCTGGAGCCTACAGGCATAGAGTAGGCTGACTGGCTGGAATAGGTCTTCCTCACGACGGGACCAGTTCCGATGCTGTAGCTGGTAGACTTGATGCTTGCCATGGTGTCTGTTGGATTTTCCTGGCTGTCTCTGTGCAGAGAAGAAGAAGCGAGAGAGTGTGGAGAGGAGTGGAGTGGAGGAGGTGGTGCTCACAAAGGAGAGTCAAAGTCCCTCTGTGTGCTTCTCCAGTGCTGGCCACATCCTTTTATTGCATTGTGCAGCTTAGGGGTGGGGCCAGTCATTCTCATACACACTCACCCACTCATAGGCACACACATACACACACACACACACACACACACACACACACATACACACACACCCTACCTGTCAAACAGGTATAGAGTGTGAGTGGAAAGATAAGAAAAGTTACACCCTGCCTCAGGCATTGCCATAAGCACTGAGAAGCAAAGTGAGAGAAATTTGTCTTGTGCCTTTCTTCATTAAAATGTGGAATTCCAGCGGGTGGGTCAGCCTCTCTCTGTCTGGTTGGTCGAGTGAGAGGCAGAGCAGAGGGATAGAATGAGTTCACCCCTGCTCTCTTTAGCAGGGTGGGGCGCTCCACTCTTCTTACAATTATGAATGACTGCACAAGTGAAACTTTTTTCCACAAGCCTGTGCCACTGTGTGCAACTGTAGACTTCAACCCAAAAGTGTAGGCTGATCCAGTCCACTGCTGGGGATTGCATGGGAAGGAGATTGCAAGCAGATGGAAAGCTACTGTGTGCTTCTGTATGAGCTTTTTTTCCTTTGCAGGGGGAATGCTGTTCAGTTCAAGGGGAACAGGGTGAACTCTGATTTTATAATGGTAATTACTGTAATTGTGAAGTTTAGGCAGGTAGAATGTATAGCTACGGTCTGTCTCTCTCTCTCTCTCTCTCTCTCTCTCAAACAGTAATTACAACCAAATTCAAACGAAGGTTATCTTGGGCACTTGTGATTATCTGCGTTGTTGGTGGGTAAAACCATTTCTGCAGCCGTCTTTTGTCTCGCACATACATGCATACTTTTTTGCATGATGGCTCTCACACACTTTTGTTATTAAATTGTTCGCACACATTAAACTCTTTGTAATGCAGTGTGTGTGTGTGTGTGTGTGTGTGTGTGTGTGTGTGAAAGTTGGGTGTGGTGAATACTACCTGTCATTCCTGAAGTTGCTTTGTTTAAGCTTCAGCAGAGAAAGTAAGATTACTTTCTCAGCCTGTAGAGCGGTGATGTGAGTCACAGATCACACAATATATTCATTCATTCTTTTTCTAAAACTTCTAAAATGGCCCACCTGATTATCTAAACTCACACATCACACCTTTCTCACACTGATTAAGGTGATGCATTAAATTTACCTTATTCAAACATGTCCACCATTTGAACACAATATATAACAACAACACAATGTTGTCTTTAAGTTTACTTGGTTTTGGCATTTCATTCGTTTTGTTCATGTAGAAACAATGATCACAAATCTTGTCAGTTTTACACAATACATTTTTGTTATATATATAATGTGCAGTGGTGCAGTGCAACACTTTCAACTGTGCAGACCCAGCGAGCAAAAGCCCCAAACAGACATCGAGACCTAACGTCAGTGATTAAGTCATAGATGCAGTGATGTGAAACAGGTATGATTACCAGGTGTAAGGTGCATGTTCCCACTACAGCTACAGGAAAAGGTGTGAAATAGCAGACACATTGGTGTGATCCTGTGATGCAGACTGTAAAACAGGTGTGAAAAGTGTGAAATCAGAAAGAGTGAATCACAGCCTTGTGAAAGTCCCAGTCAGGTTTGTGTAATGACTAATGTGTTTATGCCAAGTTTCCTCTTGCAGGCTGAGCCCTCGCAAAATAAAGAAAGAGACAGAAGCACAGAAAGAGAGGAGCTGCGTGCCTGGGCTGGCTCCCCAGGTCATTGTGGAGGGAGTTAGTTATGGCCCACCTATAGTGAGATCATCAGGCTTGCCTTTAATGAAGGTGAACATGTGCAGGCCTGCTGCCAAGTTTACACATGCGAAGTAAACGAGCACTTGGTTCATGTGAAATCACAACAAATGCACCACAATGTAAACCAAACTCTTTTTAAGAGTTGTTACTTTTCTTTGTAACTTTTTGCAAAAGATCAAAGATCTGACACCGCCACAAAATAAAACAACACAGTGGCCTAGATCTGCCAACACTATGAGAATGGGTGTGTGTGCGCTTATGTGTAAGTTGACTAAAGTGTGAACATGATTGTTTAAGTCAGGTATACAAAACTAAAAATCAAATGCTTTTGCGTGTCTGACATGGCAGTTTGTAAAGATTACTTACTTTAAGATTGTTTTAAAATGGCAAAAACATTATTTCTAAAGTGCATCTGCAGCTTATTTATTGAAATGCAGATGAAATAGCCAATAGAAGCTGCAACAAAGACAAAAATAGATTTTTTTTTCATTGTTTACTGATATTAAAAGCTTTGAAATGCCCCTTCACTCAATCCTCCTTTTATTCAAATTTTGTGTAACATGCAAATTGACAATGTTCATTTCTAAGTGTATGATTACACAGGCATGCTCTGCAAGTAAAAAATGTAGTCCAGCCAGATGTCAAGAATTCTTCACAGATCTGTCCTGTCTCTGTCCCCCCACACCCATAAAGAGGGCATTCCTCAGAGCCTTTTATTAAAGATTTCAAATGACTGATTTAAACAAAACCTGATGCCCCATCCCTCAAGAACAATGTGAAGAACTGTACTCTCCACTTTGGTTCTGCAAGTTCAGTTTATCAACTGATCATCATCACAGACACACCTGTAAGATATTTCTGCTCTAATTCGTTTACATTTAAGGCATTTAGCATACGCCTTTATCCAAAGCGACTTTCATTCTTTAACTACGGGGACAGTCTCCCTGGAGCAACTTGGGGCTCAGGAACCCAGTGGTGGTATGCTGAAGGAAGGATTCGAACCCATGACCTCTTGGTCTGGAGGCAAGTATCCTACCCACTGAGCTACCTCCACCCCAAATAATTCAGAGTATTATTTTTAGTCTCAGACCCTAAAAGAAAGCAAACTCAGTGGATGAAAAAACAAACACACAAAAATTGACTTTACAACAGAAGGCACAAGACCGTTCCTAAATTTCAGTGTAAGTTAATGTAAGAAAAAAATTACGATTTTTACTTTAGCAGTTATTAGCTTTTCTGTTGGACCACTCATCCTCATTATTTATGAAAAGCATGAAACATTAAAAAGTGGAAATGAAAGGTTTTGCTCTGACAGGATGTTTTAAAAATGTTTCTTAACCCTTCAACTGCTGACCCACAGCACTGCAGGTACTGCTTGACCGAACACACCTGATCCAGCTCAGCAACTGAACGCTTCTTGAACTGGATCAGGTTTGTCAAGTCAAGCAAGCCTCAGAATTGTGCAGGGCTATTGGTTGCCAGAAGCAGGATTGAAAACATTACTTAATTACATATGAACATGTTTTTTGTCAGCTTTCAAATAATGAAATATACATTACATTTCCAAAAGTAACCAGATAATCATTTTAATGAGATAATTCAGTAACTTGTCTTTTTTCTGATACAGTTCACACATACAGCTTGTATAATGTTTATGTAAACATGTTGTCTGTGGACCTGGACTAAGGAGCAGACTAAGGCTGTGGTGTTCAATCTCATATGTAAAGGACTCGTGTGCAGTATCTTTTTATAAGATCAGGCACCTATGGTTCCCCATAAGCTTGTGGTCACCACACCCAATTAAATTTTAGCTGGAGTTTTTTTTTTTTTAAACCCAAGCACTGCCCTGTGGAGCATTTGAATTCTATTCTTCAGGGTAAAAGAGCTCTATCCAATACACGTGGAATGAGTTGGAGTGGTGTTTGTAATCTAAAATGAATCATTGAACATCAGTACCATGATCTTGTGGCTGAAGGCAGTCAAATGCTCATAACAAAGTTCTAACATCTTACTAAAGACTAGGGGCAAACCTTGATTTCAGAAGACATGTTGGATCAGCAGGTGGATATGCAATTTATTAAAGACTAAGCAGTAAAACAGCATTTTTAATGTGTATAAAAGTATGTGTGACAGTGCTATCTTCAAGATAATGTCAAGCCCCACACATTTAATGACAGAGCTGGGATGTCAACACTCAAACCTCTGTTTAAACAACAGTAGAGAAAAGGCAAGTATCAAAATTATTAAAGTAAATCCTGCTTTTTTAACCAAGAGAGACATGCAAAGTATATATCCAAATTAATTGGAAAGTACTGCAAAAAGCTTTTGATGTTCATAAAATCAACAATGTTTTATTCAGTAGTAACACCTTGGTTAGGGATCTGTGTCTGTACACCTTTGCAGGTTGTGTGCCGTGCACAGTGCATAGGTGGCAGGCGGTTGGCCTTAAACTTTAAATGCCATACCTGAGTTTGGTGGAGCTGGTGTTGGTTTGTGTGCCTTACATAACTCTAAAATGCCACTGAATCTGCTAGCCTCAAAAATCTTGACTGTCCTGGAGCACGATTGCTTTAGCAGACATGCTGATTGACAGATCAGGGTGGAGGGATGCTGGTTGTTGTTTTAGTTCAGGCTTCCTTTCACCTGATAAAGCTGGTAAGTTTGTATAGTCAGGGAGGGAGCTAAATTCATGCCAATTTTATCCCACAGACTTTATCACAGGTGAACAGAAGTGAAAATGATTACAGTTCCTCAGAAAATAGTAAATTTTCCATGGAAGATAATAAGAGCAAAACAGCCATCAAAAGTGTAGTTCCCATTGTAGGTCCTAATTTACTTTCTGTTTGAGAAAGACCTTTATTATGATTGGTTTTGTAGAAAATAGGTACAGTAAATAAAGCAGAGCAGCGTTTTATACCTGCGCTAAATGTGATTTGTTTCACAGCATATGGATTCAAAATTAAATTTACCGGTACTTCATTTTTGTATTCCTCTGGGGCCTAGCTTGACAATTAAAGCCACCTTTTACACACATGGAATGTGATTGTGGTACAAATGAAAGTGTAGTGCTTTAAATTATAAGCCTTGGTTGTAAATGTGTGCGCTTGTGTGGGCATTTGTGCGAGTGCATTCCCTTGTAGGAGTAAGTTTGACTCCTCCTTTCTTGTCTAGTGAAGCGCTTGCCAGGTGTGGATAGCCCAAGAGTGAGGGTGGCCTCTTAAAGGTGGAGCGTGCCTTACTGGTTCAACGACCTAAAGCTTGCACTTGCATGTCTACATACACACCAGACCACATCACTGAGGAGTTGCCTTCAGCACCAAACAAATTAAGACGGGTATGTCTTAACAATTCAGATTTAGTTTAAATGTATAAAACATTTCCATAAGGACACAATCCAAAGGCCCTGCAGAGTAGATTTGTAATGCCATTCATAAAAGTAAAGTATGCCAAGTTACTGCTCATTAAACACTTCCTGTGTAGCAAAAGGTGGGACTAAATCAGCTTTGCTTAACTGAATGATTTGAAGCAGCATTTCTGTTCCTTAAAATCATATGCAGGTATTGGCATGAGCCCCACAGTGGCATAGGTGTTAGCACTGTTGCCTCACAACTCCAGAGTTGGGGGTTTGTATCCGGGCCCTGTGTGTGTGTGTGTGTGTGTGTGGAGTTTACATGTTCTCATCATGGTGTTGTGGGTTTCCTCCAGGGTCTCAGGTTTCTCCCAAAGTCCAAAGACATGGCCATCAGGTGAAGTGGGAATTCTAAATTGACAGAGTGTGAGAGTGAATGGTGTGTGTGGGCCCTGCAATCCCTCCCTCATGCCCATTGAACCCAGGATTAAGCAGGTGCAGACAATGTGTTATGAGGTCCAGTACTTTGGAACCCACATTAAGTAGGGCTTTTGTAAAGAAACATGCAAAACCAAAACATGCAGTGACATAATTTTAGTGACAGCATGTGGCTTTTTTTGGGGGAGGGGGGGGTTCTTATCTGCAACATAAGATTTTGTTAATACATTTACAGGCAGTGATTTTGAGCACTCTGATCCAATTGCATTGTGGATTCCTGCAAAATGTAAAGCAATTCATCATGAAAATGATAACTATCATCATAAAACCCACCCCTTACTCAAACTAGAACATTTAGATTTAAGAAACAAAACTCAAAACCTGTTGCAAAGGTTTATTTTAGTCCTATGCTTTTGCTTAGCCAGCATGCCTGCATGCCTGCCTTCTCTCTTCAGACCACTTTACCTGCAGCATACAATAAATGCTTTATGTGTGTTTGGGTGTTACCAGTTTGCAGAAAGTCATCTGTTTGCCAGAATAGGCCAAAAATACCTCATCGCTCTCTGTCAGTGAAAACCTCCTGCTCTGCAGAAGAATGCATGAACCAGCAAAGCAAATACTATCAACCAACCAAAAAATGCCATCACGGTGAAGAATAATCTCAACAGGTCTTTAAGCCTTTACAAGGATTCCTTTTCTGAAACCATAAACCTGTTTAAAATCTGGTGAACAAAAGATTTTATTGAAAGAGTTTATTGAAAAAGCAGATAGCTCACACACCTCACTATCCTATTGGCTTAAACTTACTGTGAACACAGCACAAAGGGGACAATCAAACACTTAGACATCAGATTTGATAAATGTCAGACCTAATATAAACTGTTGCTTAAAAGGGTGGGGAGTTTCACAGCTTGCACTGGTGAACATAAAGCACCATTTATTCAGGATTCCAAAGAGCAGTACAATTGCTAGGTGATGCAGTGATAAACAGAAGTGGGATGCAATAAATAAGATGAATGAATCATATAGCAGCAAAGATCTCTCATCTCCCGGGTTCAGAAGTTGAGTGTGTGTAAATGTGCTTTTCTCTTTTAATCTAATACACATCTCTTTTCGCAACTCATGTGATTCATTCATGCTGCAAGATAGCATTTTTGAGAATTTTAAAGGTAGATTTATAACTGTCTAGACTTTATTGCTGCTTCAGGCAGGGCATTAAAGACAGATTAGACAGCATTATGATGGCATGATGTATTAAACTTTTACTGCCTGTTCCTTGAGGCCACCCACATCCATTTTAAAATCATTACTACGGGCAGATATTACCAACTGTAAAACACAAAGAATATCATGTAATACCCCACAACCTTGTAGCAGCATGACCCTTTAAAGTGAACTCTTTTTAAAAATAAATGTTAGACAAGAGGTGTGGCAGAGGAGCCAGACAGCACAGGAACATGAAGTAGCATGAGTAGTATTATTCACCACTTGAAATCTGAGAAACCTCTCTTGAAACATTACCTAGAGTTAGAACTATGTCAGGTGACACAATCAGAGGAATAGAGAGAGAGACTGTAATCATGCCTCTGACCAAACTCATGTTTTAGAAGACGTATGCTTCTCCCACTTTTGCTGTTGTTACTGTTTTGCCCGCCTGTGCTTAGCAACCACTCAGTATGGGAGTGTGTGACTTCCTGTACACGCTAACACAGTGAGCTTTGATCCAGACACTGTTTTCACTCTCCCTGGATTTAATATCAGCGGATCCAGAATGACTCAGGCTCAAAAGATTCCTCCAATCCGCAAGCCAACTGTGGCCACTGTCTGCTGCATGCCCTGGCCACATTTCAGCAAACACACCAGGTTCTCTCTCTCTCTCTCTCTCTCTCTCTCTGTCTCTCTCTCTCTCTCGCTCGCCCCCCCCCCGCTCTCTTTTTTTGTGTTGTGCTATTCTGGTATTGGGTCTCTGCAGGGTGGGGTGACTGTGCGTGATTTCCAGTTTGTGACTAAACCATTCTTTTGAATCGACTCTTCTCAGTGAATCGGTTGAACCAACTTAAAAGTTTGGATGGATTTTCTGCACCATCATTATGTTGTACTGAATAGTAATAATCACATTCAAATAAAAATATTTCACATTTCAGAAAAACAGAACACAAAAATGACATATTAGAACAGAATCCTTTGACTTCTTGTAGCTTTTCTCTCTGTAGTCTGCAGCCTCCTCATGTGTGTTTGTGTTGTGTGCGTGGAACTGCCAGGGGCTCCCTGTTTAATACTCACTGCCAAGTCTGACTCACTGAAACCAAAAATTCAAGACTTAGTTAGGAGTCACAGTGGCTGTTCCAGACGGAGCCAAACTTATTTGGTTCTTATACATGTTTGTTTTTTATGTAATTCTCACTGTGAAAGAGGTCAATTTTCTGTGAAAGAAAACAGGGCTCTCAAGTTTACCCAAAACCTGCGTGTGAGATGCGGTTTGCCGATCGCGGAGCCGGGGGGTATGGGGGTTGCAACATGATAACAGAGAAGCACCCTACGTTGATGGTTGTGTTCAATGGGCAGCCTAGATTCTGCGTGAGAAATCGGAGGTGTGGCGTGCGAACGTGTGAAGAGAGTCAGATGCGTGTCTCACGCTCATTGCGTGAGACTTGAGAGCCCTGCCGAAAATGAGCCAAAAAAACATCCAAAATAACAAATTTCATAGAATGCTGCAACTTTATGAAGACATTCAAACATGAAACATAGTGTAGGAGACTCCAGTCATGTCATTAACTTGGTTTTCTTTCAGTCATGTTACATTAGCACTGTTACAAGTTAGCATAGGCTTTACAGTTCTGGTATGAGCACAGTTGTTTGAAGCTTCAAACAGGCCTTCGGGTAACTTTTTAACTTCTTATTCTGAAGTTTCCAGTGGCTCCTAAATCAAATATTTGATCGTAAATGCTGTCTGTGAACATTACCTGTCAGTTAGCATGTTGGAATGTTAGTTCCAAGTCAGCCTACTTCAGCTACAGAGATTGTAAAGTATAAACCTGTCAAATGAGACAAACCATTCAGATGATAAATCTGTTGCAGTCTGTTTTGATTTACTTTTGTGTCATAAAGTCTGTTTCTTGCACATTTACTTTGACACTGGTTTTGATTTGATTTGTCTATATTCATAGACCGTCCGTTGAATGCTACAGCCTGAAATGACAATGGGCTGAATAGGACATTCTTTTCATCAAATTTTTAAATATGTAAGAACTGTTCAGGCAAAATAAATTGAATTTCCCAGATAATGAATTGACAGATAATATGATATATGACATGCTGAGGTCGAAAAAGGTGAAGGGCAGTCAGCTCATCACAAAGCAGAGCTGCTGGAGGTGAGGAAGCACAGCACAGTCCAGTGTGCAGCATTTGTGTTTCCTGTGGGGAGGGTGAGCACAAATGTTCACAGAACAAATGATCTTTTGTCTTGGAGAGTTTAGTAGACTTTCCATCTCTGAGCTTTTTTCCATAAGAGTTTTAAATGACTGTTCACCACTCCTCCATGCCCAGATGTTTGTTAGAAATCTCTTTCTGATAGGCCCACCACTGAGGACACACATTTTGAAGCAATTATACAGTGTGGGTTGTGGGATATAGAAAACAGCATACATTTAGTCACTGAAAGATCTTCAAGTGAGCACTACAGTATTGTTTCTTAACATTTCTAAATCAATATTGGTTGTTTATACTGGAGTAACTTTTCCATTTCAGGTTTTTAGTAATAAAGTTCATGCACCCCAACACACCCACGCAACGTATAGTGGCTTAGAGGGAGGACAAACACATGTATACACATACACATTCATTCAGCAAGGCTGAAACTGTAGGCTTGTTCAGTAAAACACAACAGATGTGCCGATTGATGTGTCCAACTGGATAAAAAAGCCTTCAGTTTGTCAGGTTCTGGAACATTGACAAATGTGTGATAATCTCTTAGAATGTTCAGAATGCAACTTACATACACTCAGGGCAATGAGTGCACAGTGTATGTTTGCTTCAGCCATGAGTGCATATAAAACTGACATATTAAAGTTTACAGAAGTACAGAAGGTAAGAAGGTAATGCATCAGTCAACCATCTCAAGGCTTAGATGTTATCATACCCAATGTTGCCTGGGCATATCTAGGATTTAATCACCCCAGTGCGTAGGCTCTCCTACTAAAATTACTTTTAGTTAAGAGAATGTAATGTTAAAAGCAAGCTGATGCGTTTTAGGAATGCCGCACTCCACCTACTAACATCTAACTGCCTATATACAATAAACAGGACAACAATGGACATTACAAAATCATTTTGCAGATTGTAAAGTATCCGTTTTAAAACAACTACCATAGATGACCTGCATTATGAATTACAGGGAAATACAAAGATGTAAGAGCTTTCCTGAGTAGTGTTGACAGAAATGGGTGTTTCTGCGAATTGTGACAGCATAAAAGTAGATCTTATGATTACTATACCCCACCACACCAGGGCTGAGCTAACTTTATATACCTTTCTGAGTACATACTTAATATATTTTTGATTAGATTAGAACATGGCTCACTAACACATATCCCTTTAAATACCTCAAAAGATATGAAGGGCTTAATGTGGTTTCACAAGTCCTGGAATGTCACTTAGGCTTGCAGGGGACACTTAAGTAAACACTGCCACACTTTTTAGCCTGGAGTGGCCTGTCTATCACCACCCATTACTCACCAGCTTAATCTCACTGTGAAGAAAGCAAAATTGACAGTATTGCATCTGTCATTTACACAAAAGAACATATGTGAGAGAGTTCAGTGCTTACTTGATACAACATGAATTTATCAGATACATAAAAAACTGATCAAAAAGAGATTTGTCAGTTTGCCCTTCTGCTTTCTTTCTCTTCCACACTTGCTGACTGCTGACCCTAAATATAAAACTGCTTAACATCTGTATCATTATTTTAAATTATAAAATCGAATATACTGTGTGTATGTGAAGCACAAGTGCTGGCAGAGTCCAGCTGTAGAAAGTACAAATATGTCACATACAGTTCTTTCACTTTACACACACACACACACACACACCTCCATGCCTCATGGGTGTGTCACATTTCTGTTAAACCAGTACCTCCTCTCATTACAAACCTGCTTTCTCAAAGCAAGGCTTCTTTGAAAATTGCACTATCCAGTCATTAACCTTATTGATCCAAATGTTCTGCAAATTTCCTTTGTGGATTTATTAATAACTAGTGATGCACCGAAAGGATTTTTTTTTTACTGAAACCAAAACCGAAAATGGGAAAACACTTGGCCAAAAACCAAAACAATATATTATTATTAAATTATTAAAATAATCTTTTACAAAACTATGAACATGTTTATTTAGCATTCAAACAATGCACAATGTAATATATAATTTTAAATAATATATTTTACTTGGCCCCACTCATGAATAGCCTAAAAGATAGCTGAAA
>JBBPDH010000104.1:13630386-13641424 GCA_037974565.1 Clupeocharax schoutedeni
AAGCACTGTGGACATTGTGATCCCTGATTCCTATAAGCACCACTGTAAACACATCTGAATTTGTAAGTTTCTCTATTATTCACTATCAACCCTTTCTAAATTTCCTTAATACAAAAGGAAAAATGAATATAAGTATGTAGTTTTTAAAAACTGATGAAATTCCACTTCAACCCATCTCAAACAAGAGACTGCAGCACAGTATGCAATTGTTATTGTTATAAAAGAAAAACAAAAAATGGCTTTATAGTCAGTTACAAATTGTAGCCACTGATATGTCAAGACCATCACTCACCTACAATGGATAAAATCACCACAACGCAGTCAAAGATGTTCCAGCCATTGGTGAAATAGTAATGGCGTAGTGAAAAGAGCTTTAGTACAAACTCGCCAGTGAAAACCACAATGAAAACAAAGTTGACCCAGTACAGGATGTTTTCTGTCTCTTCTGACTGGTCATCTGTTTCCACCATCATAGTGACCATGTTAAGACAAATGAGTATCATGATGGAGATGTCAAAGACTTGCTGTGTGACAAAGTCAAACACCATACCCTGAAATTTGTTCTGAAAGACAAAGGAAAGTCAGGATGTGAGCAATGTAAAACAATTTTTTTGCCTTGTTTTTTTAATGACCTATCACACAAGTCCAGCTGTCTTACCTGTGGTCTGGGGATGGGTTTCTGGGGTTTCTTTGAGCCCAGTTTCTTCATAGCACTGTAATACTTCTTTTGTTCTTCTGTCATGAAGATGTCTCCACCTCCAAAGTATAAGGACAGAGCAACACTGTTAACAATCTGACAATCTACCGCTGCAATGACATGCATGCTTGTATTGATTCGCCATATTTAAGTGGTAAATAAGTTACTGTGATGTCTACTACAGAAACCTGTGTAAAAGAACATAGAGATGAAAACTTATCTTTTTCTTTTGTTGGTTGAAGTTGTCAATGATGACACCAATAAAGAGATTAAGTGTAAAGAATGATCCAAAGATGATGAAGATGACAAAGTATATGTACATATAGATATTGTCTTCATAAATAGGCTGGTCTTCAACCTGGAAATTACAATAACCAACAGCATATTTATTGAAAACACTCACAGCCACAACGTCAACACTGGAATACACATATGTTGACAAGAATTACCTCTGCAAAATAACAGATATAGCAACACTTGAGCAATTGGAAAACTGCTACAATTCTACGAGAACTACAAGGCAGAGTAATCACAAGATTTTGTTTACCTTTCTGGAATCCACTGCTGCATACATGATGTCCATCCAACCTTTAAATGTTGCCTGAAAAAAAGAGTTGGTAATTGTATTACAACTTTGCATTCTTACCTTTTTCTGTCCTTATACATGTCTTTAATGGGAGAGTATTAAGAAATCTAGATGCATTTCTGCAAGAAACAAGGTTGCTATTAAACTAGTTTGGACACGCTCAAAGTTTGTTTTTATGGGCTTGTGGGAGGCTTACAAAGCCATTTATGGGTAAGAAAAACTGAAAGCATAGCAGCATTCATAGGCTGATTGTCCTAATTAAACCACAACAAATTACATATATAAAGTGTGCTGTGTGTTTTACTCCGGATTAGTTTCTTTGTGTTTGGGATCACACACACACATTTTAAAGGTAACTTGACCATTCACTCTCTCTCTCTCTCCATATGGAGGTCTCTATACATTTTTTAATGATCAATACTCAGCCCCGTATTAACTGATCACAAGTTATATTCAAGCACACAACTACGGATATTAACAGGCGTGTTGACATCGGAATACTTCCAAAACAAAGAAGCAGTGGCTTTTTAGCCATAATAACACTTACCACTTGTAAAAGTGCGAGGTACCCAGCACCCACATTATCAAAATTGATCTTAACGTTCTTCCAGCGAACTTCAGTGTTATTTGCGTAGATGAGTGCGTAACATTCCGTCTTATTGTTGACATCGTCCTGTTCAAAATACTCCTCTGATGTCTCATTAAAGCAGTAGTAGTATTTTCCGGCAAACAGGTTGACCCCCATGATACTGAAGATGAGCCAGAAGATCAAGCACACCAACAACACATTCATAATGGAGGGGATGGCTCCAACCAGAGCGTTTACAACAACCTAAGACACAGAAAGAGAGACAAAGAAGGAGAGATGGTTAGGACTGAGAGTGACACACAATTGATTTCTGACAGCAATTTTGGTAGTCAATCTCCATACTATATGTAAGCACATACAGTAGGATAACTAACCAAAACAATAATCAGAAAAGGGATCCTAACTCATTTTGACACATAAAGACATGGCCCTACCCTACATTATGTGCCTGAACATTTGGGACCTGGTCCCTTGCCTATCCTCAGTGTCTTCAGTTTCACGTTTTACTTGAACATCTTTTTTTAAATATGAACAACATATTTTTCCTCATATGGGATCAAGCAGTCAATACAGCAAAGGTGCCAGGAATGAGTGAAATTCCCTTTTCTTCTTAACAAGTCTTTAGTTATCCACATGTAAAGCCTCTGAAGCATAAGCGCATGGGAAAATTCATTCAAAAAATCTCATTTAAACACACATCAGCTGCACACTGGAATGGCTTAAGCATCACTGATTCTGATTGATCAAATACTTGCTGTAAAGTGAAACTGTGATGGTCAGTTTGTCATTTTATTCATTTTCCAAATACACTTCTTCAGGTAAACTGGGAAGTATTTGGCTTAGAAAGAAATAGAAAGCAATCCATCATTTATTATGCTTAATTTTAACACCCTTATTCAACGGTTCTCCTGGCTTGACAACTCTGGGGATAAGGCATTGTCACTAGATCTGCTATGTGAAAGAGTTGCTCTTCAAGGACTAAACAACATCTGAAGCTCAGTAGCTTCAAACTGACCAACAGCTTACGGCTGGATAAAAGCAATATTCAAGATTCTTTATTTGTCACATGCAGTCATACAAGTACAACAGCAGTTCCAAAACTGACAGAAACAAACTAGGACAAGGCAGGCCAGAGAATAAGGATGCTATCATGGAAATGCACATGGGTTTTGTAAAGCAGGCTAGTAACAATATTTTTGTGGAGACCGTCATCACAGAACTATCCTTAAAATCTGCCATCTTTGTTTCTTTAAAAGGTTCAGGTGTTTGCATTCTTGCCGTTCCAGTATACTGCTATATGTTCTGAAAAATAGACTGTCATTCAGAGAACAACCCTAGCCAACAGAGGCGAGTTGTGCCCAGGCTTAACCGCCCCACACCACACTCTCACGGTACACACAAAAGCAATGATGCCGCCGGCTGGCAGGATAATGCTCTGACATGGCAGGCAAGCAGTAAATCATGCAAAGTGTTGTCATGTTCCCCTCTGGCACATTCATAGGGCTACCTGTCCAAGTTCACCAGCCTGATTAGACTTGTGTGACAACAGAATATATGTATATGGTACACAGAATATGTTACATAGAAGACGTATATAATAGAATACATACAAAATATGTTGTTTAGATTTGTAGAAATAATAGTTCTTAGTGATCGTTTGTTTTCAGTTATTTAACACTGCTCAATGATAAGAATTTAAAAAGAAAGCTTCTAAAATACACACCCTAGAGGGGAGCATGTCTTTTAAAGCATGTGTACTGGGAAAGACATGCAAGTCATATGACATGTATTAAGACAGTATATTTGAAGTCAAGAATACCCAAGTGTGAGGTTATTTAAATCTTTTAATGCTACTATAACTACTGTACTGTGTGGAAATAAGACGCGATATCTGCTGTGAAAGTGATCAAGTTGATCAGAATAGCATATAATAGCATAAAATTGATCTTATGCTTGCTTTGAACCTGTAACCTATTTGTAGATTTTCAGTTTACTAAGGCATTGCTTTGTCCAGTGAAAAGTATTGAATTCAGATATAGTACATAGGTCACATGTTTGTATCTTTTTATCCTTGTATACCTTTCCCTCATTAATCTAAGGCAGCTTGGATTGATTATACAAATCATTACAGTAAAGCTTGTTTACCATTTACTGGTGGTTGTGTGACTGTAAGGAGGCGGATATTTGTGTTTGGAGAGTAGGGAGAGTAGGACAGGACAGAGTATGGGTGTTGAAGTCAGGCTGGAGGGGTGGAGGTGGTGTGGAACTACTGAAGCAGGGGACTGCTTAGGCAACTGAATGCTTGAACTACTGCAGCATGAATGGCTGTTTTCTCGGCCCAGCTGAAATAAAAAGTTCATCTACTGCTATATGTGATGAGGCAGCATTTAATGACTACTAATTTTAAATTGTGCCTTGCAAACAAAAAATAATGTAAAAATTATGGTTATTAAAATAAACACTTTATATGCCCTGTCCACGAATTCAGCAGATTCATCGAATTGAACTCTCTAAATATTTCAGCTGCATCATGACGCCATGATAAGAAAATTTCCATGCGAATGTCTCTAAAATACATGCATTTAAAGTGCATCTTAGCCATGATGGTGTAGTATGCATATCCTCCACATTTACTGGCCCTCTTATTTTGGACTACGCTTTATCGTTTTTGCGTAATGGCGGTTCTTAGCATGCGGAAGTGTTGTCACAGAGTGACGGGCATGCACTGGGCAGCTCTTACCCTCATGCCCTCAAACCGGGACAAAGCTCTCAGGGGCCTGAGGGCCCTTAAAGTCCTCAGGGACTTAATGGGGCCCAAGTCTGAGTACCCCAGCGCATTAGCTATAAGGCTGACTATAGAGACCTACACAGAGAGAGAGGGAGGGAATGAAAGAAAGAGAGAGAGAAAGAGAGGGCCAAAGTGTTAGAGTCGAGGAGGACGTCAGGGGGAGAGAGAGAGCCAGAGAGAGAGAGAGAAAAAGAGGAGACCCTACGTTGATATTAAGCTGGAGAGTTAGAGACATAACAGATATATGCATACATAGATAAGGGTGTGTTTATATATGTATGTATATATGTGTATATAAACACACAAAAAGAGACAAAGTAAGGTTAAACGTGGGGGTCATTTAGTCAGAAGTGTTATAAGGATGGTGGATGCCCCCAAGCTTTATCCTTTTTTTTCTTTTTAAGTCTTAATTTGTGATTTGTTTTTGTTATTGCAGGCAGACGAAGCTTGGAAAGCAGCTTAACAGCAAACCTGGAAGGAAACGAGTGGTTGAGATACTGGGAGAGAAAAGAAAGACCAGACAAAGAGAAGGTGGAGGAGGGAAACGTTAAGAGAAGAGGTATAGAGGTGTGCACGAACGTTACAAGCACATCCACTGTACTCTGAACAGACGAAATACACACAATACATACAAACACCCATCGCATACAATACACGTGACACTAGTAGAGAGTCATTAGGGTGGGAGGGCGGTTTTGGGAGAGCAAGGAGGCAGAGAGAGAGAGGAGCTCCTGTCAGAGAGAGAGTCCTAACAGTGACCTTACCCTGGCCCCTCACTCCCTGGCCCTCAGTGCCTCTGGATCCATCAGCGCTAAAGAAAGACAAGGTTACAGTCACCTGTCAGAGATATAAATGATCACTCTGCACACAAGCCTTCACACATGTAAACACACACACACACACAAACTTTGCTCCTTTTAGTTCATTCATGAACAAAACCAACTTATCATCTGTCTCATTAACATAATCAGATGCAATACAAGATCTGCATACTGTATAAGTCTTGCACAAGCACTGAAAAGCACCATGTATAATCTGCTCTGTAAAAGTAAATTACGTATTTAAAAATTTTGCTATACATATTATGACATATTTGCTAGTTTGTAATAACTTTACACGTAAGATAAAGATTACGTTTTAGTGTGAGGACAACAGTATCACGTGCAAATATGTGTGAGATCAACCAAAGGTCCTTCAAAAAAGCAAATCTCATCATTTGATGAAAAGTTATGATGATCAGATCTCATAATTTGATGATGGAAAAATAAACTGTTAAGGGCATACAATTAGGGAATTGTCAGCTTTTTGCTCAAAGCACAAATCCCAACTGGCAATTGATATAGTTTTATGAAGTAAAATGTATAATTACATATAATTCATTGCGCTCGCTGCCTCTAACTTTCAATGGAGTTTCTTTTTTTAGTCCTGTTACTTAAAAAGATTTTCAGTTGTGAATTTAAAATGCCAGTTTGGGCCATTAAATAGAAAATATTGTAATTCATGCTACAATGCTGGCTAAAAGTTTGTTTATTCAGACCACACCGTTTGCTTAGGGTTAAAAAGAATATGTGTTAATGTATAAAAAAAGAAATTATTAAAAGTGTAACAATTTCATTACTGTGACGGTCGCCTCGCCCCCTCGCGGTCTCTCCCGTTCGTCTTCCCCTGTCTATTGAGTTTCCGTGTCTAGTCTGGTTTGTCTCACAGTTTCCTAGTCTGTGTCTGCCCTGCTGTCCCATTCTCCTCTTCCTCCCTCCCCCTGTCCTCCCTTGTTCCCTTCCTAGTCTGTGTGTCCCCTTTGTATCACCCCCCTCTCATCATTACATTCACCTGTCCCTCGTTAATCCAGCAGTATTTAAGTTCCAGCCTGGCCCCAGTTCCTTATGTCCGTATTTGTCTACTTTGTGTGTTGTGTGCGTGGTCCTGTCTGATTTGTCATCCTTGAAACTAACGGTGCTTCCCTTTTTGTTCCTCTGTTTCCCTAGACTCGTGCTTCTTAAAGAGGAATCAGACTCCCTGTCTGCTGGGCTCTGGTATCTCTGAATCCGCTTGAATGTTCTGTCTCTGTATCTGGTATCTGGTCTGGTTTTGTCTATAGCCCCGTCTCTGGAGAAGCACGAGCCAGTGTCCCGTCCTGTTTTGTTTCTGGTTGAGTTTGATGTGTTTTGGTTTGGTTTGTTTTGGATTGTAACTGAGTGGGGAACACATTTCTGACCTGAACTCTGTAGATTTAAACCAAAGATCTTTTGTTGTGTTTCTGGCGAGTCTACCTGAACCGCCCAACATTGGGCCTGAACTTTGGTTGCGTACCAATTTCAATTATTCTTGAAATAATTAAAGCTCACTGTTCCTCACAGCCTTGGCGTCCTCCCCTTCCCTCCCCCGCACGGCACCATGACAATTACAGTATGTGTATAGAAATGTTAAATTATGGCCGATACACTCCTTGCTCTCTTACGAGCCTCTCTCATTTGACAGTCTTTGTGCAAATCACTGTCAATGATCAAAACTAGGACAGAGGGTACTTCCTTTCTGGGTTTGGTATTTGGTATTGTTTATCACTCAGCTGAACTGTAAGTTTCGTATATGCACATTAGTAAAATGTATATTTTTCAAACTGAGTATATAGTAATTATATTTCTGTAGAATCAAGACATGTTTAACAATATTAAGTCATTTCAAACCAATAAAGGAATCCTTTCTAGACTAGATTATTTATTATTAATGGTATTTAACAGGTGCTTTTATCCAAAACTTCCATTCACCAACTACAGGGGGCAGTCTCCCTGGAGCAATCAGTGGGGTTATGCTGAAGGTAGAATTCAAATCCATGACCTCTTGGTCCAGAGTTAACCCACTAGACTACCCCCACCCCATAGATCACCACCACCCCATGCTAGATGCTAGATGTGACACGCAAAGTACAATCATTTATATAGTGCTCTCTGAATTTTTCATAGTGTCTTCATAGACAGGCAATTCATCCTTCTGATCAAATGTTTAAGATGCAAGGAGAAAAATAGGCTGTTTCACCAAGGATGGGCCCTTTCTGGAACATAAATCCTGACGTGGTGTTCACTCAGCATCTGTCATTTATCAGATGCTTTTATCCAAGGCGACTTCCATTCCCTAACTACAGGGGACGTCTCCCAGGAGCAACTTGGGGTTAAGCGTCTTACTCATGAACCCAGTGGTGGTGTGCTGAGTAGGAACCCATGACCTCTTGGTCCAGAGGCAAGTTTCCTACCCACTAGACCACCACCAGGAAGAGACTGACGTAAAAGTAGATGCAGAATGATGTAGAATCAATAATGTCTGCTGATATCACATATCTAGACAAATTCATAAATGTTTTGGAATTTTTTTTAACGCATTTTCTGTCTTTTCAGTGCAAACTGTGCAAGCAAGTATACAAAATAAGGATTGACCACATCAAAATCTACAGGGTGCAGCACCTGATAATACACACTTTAAATAACTGACATTTTGGATATCATTTACTGCCAAAACTCACTGGTGTCATATAATTTGATTATAGCTCTTAATGAACTATTGTTGACTTACAGTGGGATCACATTCCTTGGAGCCGTTAGTGTGTAAAAATTAAATTTACTTAGGGCTTTGTTAAAAAATGTATCAACAGGGTTTTTAAATCCACAAACTGAAAGTATGTCAATAATTGTTATGAAACTTTAAGAAATCACTGTTTTAAGAAACTGGATCTTACAATGTATTTATTTGACTGTAGCCTCCAAACAATACACGAATATCAGTGAAATCAGTGATGACTCATGGCAATATATGAAATCCAACATGTTCGTTTAGCTTAACACCATTAAGTAATTTACTAACTCTACAGACTGTTATCCAGAACACAGGAAGATCAGGAAACCCAGTCAGACAATACACGTGAACTGGCAGGCTGAGGATGAGACTACATTAATTAAAGGAATGGTTTTAATCAAGCCAAAATGCTAACATGTCTAATAACCAGTGTGATAATTGCTGGTTAATCGTGATGGTGCAAGGCTCACTTAATATAGCCAACAGACATATATATCATTCAAATGAACCATGTTAGCATTATGGTCAAGTTATTCTATAAGGAGTCACAAAGATACTGGTGACAGAAATAAAGAAAATAATACAGCACAGAACAGTTTTTTATATCAACAGAACACATGCAAAATATAAAAAACACAGTTAAAGAAGTTCCAATAATGCATAGCATATATCTATGTCTGAGCAACAGAGGAATCTCAGTGCTAGCATCACAGCAATGATTGGTAAAGTATATCTTACTGAAAAGTGTATATGTACAAGTACATGATTTTGCACCATAAAAAAGTCCATATTTGTCATCAACATTTGTATTCTCTTGATGGGCCTTAAGGGTATTATGTTATAGTAAGTAGTATATATATATAAAACAGACAGCATGTATGATTCAACTAAGCAATAAAATATGTGGCTGAAGTTAATCTTAAATATTGAAGAGATAAGCTCTGTTACTCAGGCTTATTTATTATAGTGAGAACCATCAGCTTGCTGGACACCAGCTTAAAGAAAGAGGGACATAGAGAGATGAGCAGACACACACAGACAGTGTGAGAACACCAAAAAGTAAAGAGAGAGGGAGCGATGGATGGAGATACTTACACCCACGATGAAGAAATCCAGCCAGCACCAGGCATTGGTGAAGTATTTGACAAAGCCATAGGCCACCCATTTCAGCAACATCTCTAAGATAAAGATGTAAGTGAAGACTCGATCTGCATATTCAAGAATTATCTGGATGGTTTTCCTCTGCTCAATATACACATCCTCGAATGCCTTGAAATAAAACAGATAAAGGTTTATCACCCTGTTTATTTAAAATATACTAAATTTAGTAATCATCATAAAACAATTGCAAATATTCAGTAACGGTCTGGTTATATGATATTTGATTCCAACATAATAATATGACAGTTTTCCAGACGTTGCATCATCTCTGGGATGGCAAACAACAACAAAATTTAAAAATTGACAGCAAAACAAAGTGCTCATTATGCATTTTAATACCCTAGCCACATGATTCAAAACATGCCATTAACATAGATAAATGTTTATATGTTTTCGTTTATCTGTCTGAGGGCGTGTGTGGGTGTTTATGAGAAGAGGCTGAGTTGAAATGTAATCAACCATTTGGCTACGATCCCTACATTACCACAGAGTGACACTGCAACCTCACTTACATTAACTGTGCAAATTTCCCTGCTGGCGGTCACTGTGCCTTTAAGAAACCCCTTATATTATTTCTTACCTGTCACATGCGTGCACAGCTTCATAGTCAGTACGCAGTGAGTGCAGCAGAAGAAAGACGGCAGTCTCTGTACTCCTCCCATTTATTAACAATGTTGTGCGTCAATGCATCTGTGAGTATGTTATTCTATGTCTGATACAGACATAGTGTGTAGATATTAGAGTTAAGTTGGGAATTCTTACATTGTCTTAGTTCCTTCTGCTAAGCTAATTGCTCAGCCTCATGCTGTCTGCCATTATCACGAGGGTTGGAAGAAAAGACATTCATTATGCGGTCTCATATGCTCCCTTGTGGACTAAGATGAAAGTGCACTACATAATATTTATCCATGATGATTGTTTATAAGTTGTACTTTCCCTTATGGATATTTTTGCTCTCATAGCAAACCACAACTACCCAAACACAACTACCCAAATAAACAAATACCCAACTACATTACTACAAAACTAATGTTAACACAACTCCTCATCTGTAACTGCATCCTGCTTCATTGTTGACTGAGGATTCAATAAAGGAAGTTATACAATCTCTGAAAAGCTGCAGTCTTTCTGACTGAAGACCTAGGCCAGACTCGTGTAGACCCAGCATACAACATCTAAATCCCACAAGCTGGTCCTTCGAGCCGGATCTATAAGGGCTGCGCTATGGCTACATCCAGAGACTTCTACAATGGGCAGCCACCACGTCCCAGCAGAGTGCGCCCCATTCCTGGACATCTGGAGGATTTCGAGCTTAGCTACCCATTCTCACCTATACAAACCTCTGCAACAATGCTAGTATCATCAACGCTGCCTAGCAATATGGTGCCACTAAGTCCAAATTGATGGTCTACGCCCTTTGTAGCTTCTTACCAATTTGCAGATAGCTCTGCAAATAGAATGGAGCGTTTGGAGTAGAGATGTCCCGATACCACTTTTTTATGTCCGATACCGATAACGATATTCTAAATTTGGATATCTGCGGATCCGATACTAACCAAGCCTTTTTTTTAACCAGTAAGCAAAAAATAATGCTTTCAAAAATCTCCGAATACATTTTGCATACCTTAACACAAATACAAAAATCCTAATTGT
>JBBPDH010000104.1:13651074-13665519 GCA_037974565.1 Clupeocharax schoutedeni
TATGAGTTTAAATCATATTTATGTAATCATATGTATGTAATTATATTAACTACATACATGTGAAGTTTAGACACACATGCCACACAGACTCACCAATCTGAAGGACCTGAGCACTGACAACCCTTCAACATCAGCTAGGCCCAACTCCACCAAACTCAGGCTCACAATAAAGCTATCAAAGATGTTCCAGCCCTCCTGGAAGTAGTAGTACGGATCCATTGCTATCAGCTTTGCAAACATCTCAGTTGTGAATATACCTGTGAAAACCTGTAAGAAGGAATTAGGAAAACCATTAAAAAGGCAATCAATAAAGATGTTCTCCAGCAGAGAGACAACAGCATTTCTGAACTGATAATGGTTCCAAATTTGGCCAGTGTCAAGATTCATAATTATTTGCTACCCACTGCAGTTTACTTTTCACACTTTTACCTTATAAAATTTAATGTCACAATACTGACCATTGCCACGCTGTTATAATGTAATAAAGACTGATAAGTATTGAGAATGGAACAGGAAAAGGCTAAAGCAACTCTATCAGACCCTGAGACAGGACATATCTGCTAATTTCGTGCAGCCAAAAAGACTAATAAACATTTATTCATGCGAACGGCTCACATTCTAGAAACCTTAACCCACAAGCTGATGTCCCACCTCAGCTGAACTATAGGCTTTAGAAAGACAGTAAAAAGGTTGGCATCACAAGTGCAGCATCTAGAGAAAAGTTCAGTGCTTTGGAACGGCACTAAGTTGGGATTGTCATTATATCCCTGAGATAATGATAAGAAAACAACTAATTACAAAGACTCACTGAGGGTGCAGTGTGAAGGACTACTTGTACAGTGAAGGATAAAGTGATAACAGTACACTGAGCTTATGTAAGCCGTAAGCTATTGGTACTAAGCACCAGGCTGATAGAAAGCAAACAGTAATGCTACAGTAATACAGTGACTGCTCGACTCTTGCCCCAGCCCTGGAGAATGGTGTGGCTGTAAAATCGAGCATGTTCTCCCTTTAAGCAAAATGACTTAAGGGTTCTACAGATGTTGAGTTATTAAACATGATAATAAATGAATGCTGTAATTATATTAAATATTTCTGTTACTTCAAATTCTGTTGAAAATACATATTTCCATGAATACTATCAAGTAGTACCAGTTTTCATTAATTAAGGACAATTTAAAAACAGGTTTTCATCATTTACCAGGTAAAGGACCACTTATGCACGTGAATGGTTCTTTAAGCGTTCAGGGTTCTGTTTGGGCCTACTGTCATTATTAAACTCTGGGCAAACATTCAATACGGCCTAACTAATTTTGAATAAGGAATTATGAAAAAAATCTTACCAGGTTTCCCACACTCAGCACATGCTCAAATTGCGGTGTCATAGGGTAGTGCTCCATGGACATGAAGACGGTATTCAGCACAATACATATTGTTATGGCTAAGTCCACAAATGGGTCCATCACTATGAGATTCACTATCTCCTTGAATTTCACCCAGAATGGACAACACTCCCAGATCAGAAACGTGTTAGCAAACTTGTACCAGCACGGTGGACACTTTCTCTGAGACTCCTCCAGCTCTGTACAAAGAAAAGCAAATAAACGAGAGCGAGTCAAAATGGTTATTGGCATATTTATTTTAAAACTGTAGCCGTGATCAAGAGGACAGCAGTGCTAAAACAGTCACAGTACAGTACCCTCCACCAGTGTGTTAGTGATGACGGTCATGACACTGTTAGCTCGTTCTTTTCGCCCGAAAGACGTGTTGAGCTGGTCCACTGACACCATGAGAGAACCTGAGTGTTTCCTCTTCATGTCAACTTCAGTGGTCTGTGGAGTGAGGGAATAAGGAAGAGAGAGGTGTGAGAGGGCAGAGAGGGCAGGCAAAAATAACATCACCAAGCACACACAAAAAAAACCACAGTTTAAGCAGCCTGAGATTTACCTGTTCCAAGATCTGTTCCCACTTATATAAGACTTTATAAGATTAAGTCTTAATACTACTAGC
This sequence comes from Clupeocharax schoutedeni, assembly GCA_037974565.1. Classification (NCBI taxonomy): domain Eukaryota; kingdom Metazoa; phylum Chordata; class Actinopteri; order Characiformes; family Alestidae; genus Clupeocharax; species Clupeocharax schoutedeni. The sequence continues at coordinate 13,653,085 of JBBPDH010000104.1, forward strand.
ATAGTTATATGCGTAATAGTAGTCACAGTATTATAACACTAACACTGCTTTGAGTACTATACAAATATGACACTAATACTAGTTCACTAAAAGGATGTCAAAACCAAACTGTGCTAGCAGAAATAAACATTAACTAAATTTAAGTTTAATCTTGAACTTACCTCCTCATGCAAGATCATACCTAAACAATAATTGCTACAGACTCTCTGCAATACACTGTAAAATACATGTTACTCAACCTGAAGCCACTCAAATGCATCCCCTTTCTTTCATACTATTTTTTCCCACAATTTTAGAAGATTTTTTCACCATTCCTAGTCTAGTTGCCAAATTGTAAGAAATTAGCACTTACAATCAAGCAACTAGACCACGCTCCTATTCCACTCATATTGTCAACATGCTTGTACATGCACACAGTGGGAAAAGAGGCAAATTCAAACACTGCACAAGACTTTAAGGCCCAGGCTCCACTGCCATACATGACTCAATCTACAATGTGACAATAAGTTGTATTTAATACATTTTTATAATCATCCTTTTTCTTGTGCACTACCTAAACAACACAAATGAATCACAGAACCTTTTTTCATTCAAATATTGAACAGGTAATTTGAGTTGCCATCGGTATGAGACACATTCTGGCTGCTACAGTTAGGTAATTTCATTAAGCACATATATAAAGGAAATGTTTTACAAAACCTAAATTCAATAAATAGCAGTGCACAGAGCAGTTTCAGTCAGATTGTAGAATTTAACAGTTATCTGAAAGCTCTGTGGAAACTGGGCCATAGATCATGCATCAACCAGAGAAGGTAAAGACAAAGCCTGAATAGAGAGTATAAGGATGTCGGTCTACCATGCTAACTAAGATGAGGCATGATGTTGGTACTGAAAAGGTCAGAAAAGGTTTCTCTTGCATGACACTTAATTTGGGGAGTAAACACTGGAAAAAAGCGGAGAAGGACTACAGACCGTCCACGGAAGGGTGGGGTATGGTGAACAAACGTAGAAAAAATACATAAAATGGCTGATTTAGTAAAATTAGACGGTTCTCTGGTAGTATAGGACAGGACTGGCCCTTTGATGAATGTTAGAATTGAAGGCCTAAGAAGTTGTAAGAGAGTATAATATGAAATAATGTTTGTATAGGATGTGGGTCATGAGCAAAAATGACTCAGGAACACTCTCTTCAACTGGCTTTTTTAATGACCGTGCCATTCACAGCAGCACATTAGGGGCAGGATTTGGGGACTAGTGGGATTCATCAGAACAGGTGATAAATATCACAACTTGCATGAGAAGTATAAAGTAGAGAGAGGAGAAGAAAAAGTAGTCAAAAATAGGAGAAGGGAGGATAAATCAAGACCATAAATCCAGTGACCAGGAGGATAGGGCGGAATCAAGGCCAAAAGGCATAGGAAAAAAGGAATCGGGACAAAGACCACTCGCTGCTGTCATGCCTATACTGTAAACCTTCCCCCTGTGGACGTCCTTACACTGTCGTCAGTAGCTGCCTTATCTATTTTCACCTCAGGCAGAAGCCGACCGGGCCCTGGTCCGATCAGAGACACCACGCCGTTGCAGTCCACCGTGCTGTTCCTCTTGCAACCAGAGTGGGGCGCTAGTGGATTGATGCGCGAGGAGCCTTGGCTGTAGCCGCTGTAGCTATTGCGTCTGTAGGGGATGAAGAGGGAGCCGCGCCGGTCCTCGCTCTCCTCCACTGTGCTGTGCTCGTCATCCGCAAATTCGTTCTCAGAGCCCACATCCCGCGAGCGGCCTTTAAAACTGAAGATGCTGCTGCGACTGTTATGGCGGGACATGAAGGGAGAGCCAGGTATACTCAGCAGAGACTAGGAGATGGGGAAAAAAGACACGCAAATACAGTTAGACTACGAATTTATTATGATTAGAATCTGTTTAGCAACTATTTTCCCTTCATGAGGGAATGAATTGTGTGAAAGACCCTGTTTAAGGCAGATATTAATCCTACCTGCTGTAATCTGTAATTCAGTCATTCATGTTATGACTATTACAACAAAACAGAGAAATAAGGCTTAAAGCTCAGCGTTTATCTACATATGTTTATATATGTATAACAACCATTTAGATTGTATACACACATATGCATAAACTCTAAAACATATTTTGTTTTAGATGGTCTTGCTTGCCATCTAAAACAAAATATGCAATGCACAATCATAGTAGGAGATATTTTGATGATGTCAGTTAGGTTTCTGCCATTCAAATTCCAATACAAGAAACAAACCTGCATAACATACAAAGAAAAAAATCAGCTTTGAGCTACCGTTCCCTGCAGTGTGAACGTGGCCTAAGACATCTAGATAAAGCACTATTTGGTCTCAGCTGATACCTAGAGAAACTGCAGAGAGGGTTTTCAGCTTATCCACACTTTAGATTAAAATAAAATTGTAGGCAAACACTGTAGTTGATGTCTACCAGCTCCTGGTGAAAATTTGCAGCTCACTGCCGACTGAGGGTGCTGGATGAAAATCACTGATATTGCACAGTGTTAGCAGCTAGCTGAAATTCACTGAGAGTGCAGAATGCTAGCTGCTAGCGCAGGCATTTTCACTGAGGTGGGTCTGAGTGGCCTCTCCCTAATGGTGCGGTTGACCACTGCAGACTAAGTACAGCAGAGACAGGCCCAAGCGCCCTCTCAGCAGAGACTATTTCACTCAGTTCACTTACAGAGAAGAGTGGGATTGATCTGGTAAAGTGGTCAGACCTGCACTGCTGCTCTAGCAGATATGAAAGAAGGCATCAGGAAACAGCCTTAGAGCTAGTGCATCAGAACACTGCACGTTTCTGTGTGAATGGTAATAATATGTGATCAGATCCTAAATATAACATAAATATAGTAAAAAAAAAAAACAGATTAGGTGTATAATTCTAATTTATGAGCAATCACAAAACAAAATGTCAGAAATGCCCTCTAAAAAAACTGATGAAATTTATGTTAACAGCCCCACTCTTAAACCCCCCCGCAAACTCATCTCTAATGATACATGTTCCTGTGGGTGGAGCCAAGGGTGTGGTCTCAGACCACAGTTTTTCAGGAGCTCAAAATCCTGTATCGGCATATTAGTGCTCTCAGCAGAGGTTGAAAGATTTATAGAAGAGGGATGAATAATTCAGACAGGGCCAGTGAAAGTAAGGCGTCCCCAAGCCGCACCCTACATCTTTCTAAATCCACAGCATGCACACACAGACTAATGTCAGAAACAGGTGTCAATTCAGACAGCGATAAATGATTCGACAGCGATAAATGATCAGAGACTGGAGAAATAAGCCGGTTAAACAAGCATCAGCAGTGTTATCTAGCATCTGCCTCTAACTTTTAAACAATTACTCACATACAAAACAAATGCAGCTTCTAATATGACACAAATGGACTAAGAAATGAAAGGGGCAGGTAAAAAGATGCAGCCTCAGCAGGCAGAACCGTTTTAAATTTTTTGACCAGGATGATATTCTTTAGACAAAAAAGTGAGAGAAGACTAAGAGATAAAAAAAAGAAATATAGATAGTGTGGGTAGATGAATGGGCATAGGCACTTCCTCTGATCTCTGATCTCAAGGCTGGTGCACTTTGTCTAATCACAGTGGTGAAATGGATGATGACTCAGCGAAAAGGGGCAGTAACTGCACAGCTCACAAGGCAGGAGGAAGAAGGCTGGGCTGGGCCTGGCTGGGAGTCACCTGATTTTACTACGAGCAACTGACAACAGCAGCTATTAGTCATTATAAGCTCACGAAATGCAGAGATTGCAGGAAAGACAGACCCTTTCCCACTATTGCACTATTACTTTAGATCATTTTTTCAGTCAAGATTATTGTGTTTCACTCGTTCATTCCCAAAGTTTAAAGCATATAATACGCCTACCTGCAGATAATTATGCCTACGTGCGACATGATACATTCTCTGTTATCTCAGCTGCGAATGACCTGAACACATAATTCCAAATTATCCACAGATACAGCCCTGGCCTCAACTGAAACCCAGTGAAAAGATGTCGAAATTATATGTTTATTAAATTTTACATATTACAACTTGAATGTATTGTATTTTATATATACGGATAAACATGTGTTCCTGTATTTGTATCTTGAAAGGTTAGGGAAATCACACTCCAACAGACTTTCTAAATGGAATACAATTCAGTCCTAATCTACAGCCTTATCACATTTAAGAACAGTACTACATGGACAGGGATTGGTACGCAAGCCCAAATAGACATCAGCTTTCAGTGTTCACAGCACAAAAGTGTACCTAATTTGTGACTTCATACTGTGCACATAACCCCCCTCCGAAACACAGCGAGACAAAGACCAGGACCCCAGCACGCATAGCCCCTTCACGCCCCCTGGAGCCCGGTGCCCACAACAACATGGAAACACAGACCTCTGACTGCAAACACACACCCTAAATAACCCCCACACCTCCCCCCCGACCACGGCTGACACTCAGAAAATTCCAAATTTTGGTGCATACCAGTTAATTCATGTTGGTACTCATTAGAGTACTACAGCAAATAAATTGTGTCAACATCTGTATATGGTGTCCCTGCCCCTGAATGCTACTCCAAAACAAATATCGTCCTTTTCAAATGCAACCCTTCTCATTCTAGCAAAAAATTCCCTTGTTCATTTGTTTTAGCCATTTAGTTGTGTATTAGATGAGGTGGAATTAGCTTTGGTAGAAAGTCAATAAAAATATGGAGAAAAGCCTTTCTAGAAGTATGAATATCCAAACGTTTGACTGGTAGTTATCACATATGAATAATTTATGATAATTTTTCAACAAATATATTTTCTTGTGTATGGTTAATGTGTTCACAAATCTGCATATCCTTGCTCTCACCTGGTTCATGATGGAGGTCTTCCTGCCCAGCCGGTTGTCAGGGAAACGGAAACGACTCCGCTTGCTGCCATCATCGGACTCTGATTTGACCACCTTCTCGCTGTCCCCTTTCTCCTTTTCTTGCTCTTTCCTCCACTTTTTCTTTCTGTTTCGTCGCTCTTTGGCACTCTTGGAGCTCAGCTTGGACACCTCAGAGGAGCTTCGGGACAGGCGGCCTCCCCCATCATCCTCCACAGCATCCTCTGATACCGTCCCTGCTGAGGTGGCCATGGCATTGGCCTGATGTCAGAGACATCAAGGTTGAAAGAAAATAGCATAGCTTTAGTGCACTTGAAAAGACAGTAGAAAACAAAAAGAAGCACATAAGAGAGTATATATGCAGCTGGAGCTTAAGTATGGCATTTAAGATGTATTTTTCTTCAACTGTGGACATTAAGCGTGTTACCTTAAATATGTGTTACGTTATAATTAATGACACCTGATTATAATAAAAATATTTAAGTGGCATACACACAATATGGCTGCTATAAAAGCTCTAAGACTATTTTCTAAAATCCAAGTAAGCTTGGTATATTCCTTTTATTGTGTACATTTCACTACTATGTGAATACTGTGCCCAGTCAAATCTGTGTATTCAGTGCCTTTTAAAAAATTACTTAGAATCATGCCAAAATAATCAAATCACTGTGAGATTGCATGATGCAGTGTACCGTTTCTTAAAGAATTATACTTGAATACAACTGTGAAATGAGAGCTTTATACCACTTCTGTTTGTGCATATGTGTACCTGTGCCTCCTCTTGTTGTTTCTTGAGCTGGTCCAGCATAGCCTTAAATTCTGCCTCTTTCTGCTCTGCCTCTTCGATGGTAGCTTGGTTCTGCTCTTCATAGGCCATGGCCACCACAGCCAAGATCAGATTCACCAGGTAGAAGGAGCCCACAAAGATCACCAGCACAAAGAAGATCATGTATGTCTTCCCTGCTGCCCGCAGAGTCTAGTCAGAAAATGAATACTATTAATGTCCAGTTTTCTAAAGCACATATTGGTAACTAGTGAATATTGTATGGTGCAATTGTTATATAATATTAGATACTATACAGTTGTATGCAAAGGTTCAAACACCATTAGACCATTAACTATTTATAGTGAAAGCTTTAATTAAGTACTATGTATAAAATGAAAACATATAATAAAAAAAAATTATTTCAGCAAATAGAGTAATTATTAATGAAATCTGCAGCACATATGAACTAATTTCAATTATAAACATGTTTGTCATGAGGTGAGAGATAAATCTGCAGAGGATGAATGAAAACGAAGAAGAATTTATCAGAAAAAGGTTGTAACAATGGTTTCGGAAAGATATTATTCAGAGAATATATATCAGAAAGATATAATTCAGTGTTGATACATGGGTAGGCAGGTAGCACAAAGGAGAACAGTACACAAATACAACATGCAAGTTCATAATCAAAGACCAGCAAAGTTTGTATCAGGAATTCCAACACAATGGCAAAGTCAAAAGACAAAACCAAGTCCAAAAACACATGTAATCCACCAAAAGTTCAGAAAAAGGTGAATGAGTGAACAAAGACTGCTGGTTACTTCTGGATTAAATAGTGGCTCATTGGTTAGCACATGACTGGGGACGTCTCAGAGGGGTGGAGCCTAACTCTGGGAAGCGCAATATATTTGATCTCTGAGGAGGTGTGTCTGAGGGTGCGCCTGGGAGGAGGGGTTAGAACTCCAAGCTCGTGGATGGTCCATGGTGAGTGGAGGGGCACCACCAAGTGACCAGGTTGATTTGTCAGAGTACCTTGAAGGAGCCAATGAAGCAGGGTCCCTGTTTCCGGTTGTCTGGGTTGGTTGGAAAACACTTTGTGGACACCCAAACCAAGTACCCCAGATGATACTGCCACGCTGCGTGGCATCATCTGTTGGCTTGATATCTGGTCCAGTCTGAAGACATCAGTAAGGTTCGTTGGGCCCAGTACCATACCTGATGTAGGTGTACTGTGGTGTTCACTGCAGGAATGGGTCCTTCAGGTTCTTCTGTGGGGAACCATGAGGGTCGATGTCCCTGTTGTGGATGTGGAAAGTTGTGCAAGCAGCAACATAGGAGGCATTTCACCAATTCCTGATGAATTCTCAGTTTGAGCAGTGGACTGGGAATGGTAGACGGATGTCAGGCTGACTGAGAACCCCAACTGTTTCCAGAAATTACGGGCAGAAACAGGTTATAAATTGAGGGCCTCGTCAGATAAAATGTCAGTTGGAGGTCTGTGGTGTTGGACTACTTCACGTAGTACCACGTCTGCAGTTTGGGAGCGGTGGGGAGTCGGGGTAGCAGAACAAATCGGGCTGTCTACATAAATCAATCTACTACCAACAGGGGTGATTCAGAAACCTTAATCTCTGTTTCCCACATTATAATTCTTTTCAGGAGCCATGAGACATCAGGAAAAGAATGCACAGAGGTGCAGTTTCTGGTCAGAAAGTGACCACTGAATGGCATCCATGTCAGAGGCATCCACCTGTACGATGAAAGGTAGTTGTGGATCAGGGCGTATGAGAATGTTGACAGTAGTGAGTTTCAGGATGTCAAAAGCATTTTGGGCAGCCATAGACCAGTGTAGAGTCAAGGGAGAATTTTGAGCAGTCAGGGGGCAATGAGGGAACTGTAATTTCTGATAAACCGATGATAGAAATTTGCAATCCCAAGGAATCTTTGTAGCTTCTTGATTGAGGTGGGAGCAGTCCATTGTAAAACTGCTTTTAACTTGAGAGGATCCATGGTGACCCCTTAGGAGAAACTCTTGAAACCCCAGGCATGTGGTTTGTTTGGTCAATGGAGATTGAGATAGAAGATCAATATAAAATACCAAACAGCATTACCAAATATTCATAATGGCTACTAGAAGTAATGCATCTAGTCTTCCAATCAGCTCTGTTTCTCATGTGTACCAGGTGGTAGGCATTCCTCAGGTTGTATTGAGCAGAAACCGCCAGCTAAACCGTGGTATTCTGACAGTAGTCTTGAGAGGTTGATAGATTCTTTATCTGGCTCCTCAGGCTGGTGCAAGTCTCAGGGTGTAGTGTCTGCTGCAGTCAGGCCCCCATTGGGTTGATGGGTCACAAGCGATGTATACCCTAGGATGAAGGGATCTTGTGGAGGTAGAATTCACACCCAACTCTACCTTACCAGTCAACCCACTTCCAACCTCCCACCCTCCTGTCGTATTGCCTGATTGACTGGAAAAAACATGGTTTTCTTCTAATTAAACAGTGACAAAACTAAAGTTCTCCTCATTGGTACCAAATCTACACTGTCCAAAACAGTTTCACTCTCCTTATTGAGAATTGCTTCATTTTCCTCTGCCCACAGTGTCTGTGTGTCATCTTCAACTGTACTTTCTTTCCAATCCCATATCAATAACATTATCTGGTCTGCATTCTTCCACCTGCCCATCCCTTACTGCACAAATTACTGCTATTCTTGTCCATAACCTTGTCACTTCTCGCCTAGACTACAGTAACTCCCTTCTCTTTAGTTTCCCGCAAAAATCTCTCCATGAGCTTCAATTGGGCTAGAATTCAGCCGCCCAGATCATCATCAGATTCCACCACGTCACTCCCAACCTAAAGCCACTCCATTGGCTGCGATTTAATTCAAAATCCTTCTGTTAACCTTCAAGGCCATTCACAACCTCACCCCTCCATACCTGTCCGACATCCTTCATGTTCTCACTCCCTCTCGTACCCTCAGATCATCTTCTTCCATTCACCTTGACTATGCCCTCTGCTTGTCTCACTACTATGGGGAGCAGAGCTTTCAGTCATTCAGCTCCCTGGCTTTGGAACTCCTTACATCCCGACCTCAGAAACTTTAGTTCCCCATTTAATTCCAAACTTGAAACTCATCTGTTTAAGCTTGCATATTGTTTGCCCCCTGTTTTTAATAATTGTTTATTTTCTGCTTTTATTGTTTATCTACTTTGTCTTTTTTCTGTTTCTTTTTATGTATGTGGGACACTCTATTCTGTACTGTCCCTTTTCCCCACAGTAGAGACATAGTCCCTGGGTCTTCCTTTCTCTTTCCAGAGCAGTCTGAACCTGCCGATCTGCATGGGGTCCTCTTCTGGGTTCTTAGGGTTGATCAGGGTGGGGCAAGAGGACAGGTGAAGATGATTAACCTAGACTTCTGGGATTCTCTGTTCTTTCAGGTCTCTCATTTTATTCTTTTTGTCTTTCTCCAGCTGTGCATCGATTTCACTGGACAGTGTGATGAGTTCCTTGAGATTAATTCCCCAGACTCTATTTACTAACTCATTTAACCCCTGAGAATCCACAACTGTATGTGACCATAGCTTCTCCGTTAGGGAACTAAGTTGCATTGGGAAGTAAAACCCAGACTGAAGCTGGGATCACATCTGAACATGGGAGGTAGAGTGAGGCTGGTGATACTCATTAGGCTGATAGGTCTGGGGGTTGGTGCAGGACTGGGGAGGTTGACTTGATCTGCAGTTCGTGATCCAGCAGCACATATTTCCTGAATCTCTTTAGAAAGATATGCCCCATATTACGAATCTCAGTCTGTTGGTTTTGAATGGTGAACATCATTTGCTGGAATGTACTCTTCATTTTGTACACTGCAGAGGTGACATTTGCAGTGGGTTCGTTCGTGCTGTCACAAGATGAGATACACAACTGCAGTGGATGAATGAAAAATGAAGAATAATTTAATGGAACAAAGGCTGTAACAATGGATCAAGCAAGGTATAGTCCACAATGCAGAAATGTTCAAAGTAAGAAGGCAGGGTCAATACAGTAATAGGCAGGTAGCACAATGAAGAGCAGTACGCAAATACAACACACAAGCTCATAATCAAAGGACAGCAACACACATGTAATCCACCGAGAGTTCATAAAAGAGTAAATGAAAGCACACAGGAGGGAGTTCATGAGCGAACGAGGATTGCTGGTTGCTTCTGGATGAAATAGTGGCTCAATGCTTGGCATGTGTCTGGGGCGTGTCCAGGGGGTGGAGCCTAACACTGAGAAACACAGTCTATTGATTCTCTGAGGAGGTGTGTTGGAGGAAAAACTAGGGTGTAGAGTTAAAACTCAGGGAAACGCCATCTATTGGTTGTATGTGAGGGTGTGTGGGGAGGTGTGGTAATGGTGGTGGTTGGATCCATGACAATGTTATTTAACCAGAGCCATGCAAACATTCAATTGGTTTCATTTCTTCATGATATATGACGCTGAGTGTGCACTTAAGAAAGTTTACATATAAGAAAAGGTGATATAGCATTTATATTTCTTATTGTTTTTAAGGATGTGAGATGATTTCAGGATCATATCAGCATCAGTTTTAAATAAAATATTAGATTTTAAACATTTAGATTTGGCCTGTATTTCAGACTGATATGGCTATTTAATACTCTCCTGAATGACCACAATAAATGTTATATTTCTCATGAGTGTTAATCCAGTTTTAGTATATAGATTTAGTATACATGTCTACATATTATTTGTTTAGAAGTGGTATCATCATAGGCAGATATGTAAATGGAAATGATCAGCATTGGCCCAAAATTCCCATGATTAGCTCTTATTATAGTTGTGGGCGTGTGTGTGACAGGCAGGACTGCTAGAGCTGTAGAGAACATTAGAGGTTCTAGAGACACACAGAAGGTTCTCATGTTTGGAAATTATTTTTTAATTGTTTAATCTGAAATCTTAAGGATTACTTGCCAAACCTTTGAGCAACAGAATATGAGAGGGTCAGATGTTGCTGAAATCAAAGTGTTGGGAGCAGATGGACACACACCAGCATATAGAGGTTTTCCCAGAAATCCTGTGTCATGAGTCGGAAGAGAGCGAGGAAGGCCCAACCAAAAGAGTCAAAGCTGGTGTACCCGTAGTTTGGGTTACGGCCAGCCTTCATACAGGTGTACCCCTCTGGACACCGCCTGTGCACACAAATTCCACAAATGTACAATATTAAGTGTAATATTAAATGTAATTTGTAATATTAATATGTAATTCAATGCAGTGACTTCTCTTAAAATACATTTATATCCTGTTACAATACGTTTAAATCATCACTGCTTCAGCTTCTTGCTTCAGACTGTTTGTGTGTGTGTGTGTGTGTGTGTGTGTGTGTGTGTGCATGTAAGCCTCACCCAGCATCAGAGCTGTTTCCACACAGCAAAGCATCTAACATGCCTGGCAGGAAGTAGAAGTTGGCTGAAATAGGAAAAGAACAAGTTGGTCAATAACTTCAGTGCATTCGAGTGCTGTATGTCTGGTGTCTTGTTTTGCTGAAAGAAAACATCTTTTAATTCTTGCAAAATGTTCAGACATTTCAAATTCTGGCCAATTCTGAATATGTCTATAGATTCTTTTGATGGTGGTAAGGTGTGTGGACCCAAGAGGAGCTTCCACTCACTATCATTCATGATGTACTCCTCAAAGTCAAAGCCCCTGCTCCCATTGGACAGGTAAGTGACACTATCGTTTTTGAGCGGCCAGTACACACATTTTTGCCGTAGATTGCCCATAAAGAGCTGGAGACCAATGAGGGCGAAAACACTTAGACAAAAGACAGTCAGAATCATCACATCAGACAGCTTCTTCACTGACTGGATCAAAGCCCCCACAATTGTCTTCAGACCTGAGAGGAGATGAACACACACACAAATACAGCAGTGTTGTATGCATCACACACTTTGTAGTTACTTGGCTTTGCAATAACATGGACACGTATAAAGTATTTTACCATACACACTCACAGGAAACACACATTTCTGCACATACCCTAGACTGATCTGTTCTGATCTCATATGATAACAAAGCACTCCACAGTTGGGTTGCAGTACTGTTTTGTATATAGTCAAAGGTAACAGATATATATATGAGCAGACAAAACATGTCTATATATTCTTTACTTTCAGTGATTGAATAACTTTATTTTCATTAGGTTAAACCCGCGTTTACATTAACTTGAACGATTACTACTTTTAGAGCAACCAAGATTATATATCAACACAGAAGACCTACAGCCACTATCTTACTCATTTTGTTTACTGCAGCTGGCCTGGGTAACAATGAATGGTGCTAAGGGTCAGACTAGCAAAATGCAATAACAGTAATTAACACTAGGGATGTAAATTGGTGGTATAAAGTATATGCAATGCATGGGGACGCCAAACAAAGGTGTGCCAATGTCATGGCTTCAAACTGGAAAATGTGTACTAATAAATTTAAAACATCGCCTGCAGATTTAGCCTTAAAAACTATTTTTTTAATTGATGAGGGGAAGAATAATTAAAAGGGTTTTTTTAATCAAATTTGCGATTTCATAATATACAGAGGCTGATAAGTAATGCAGAAAGAGCTACCAAGGATGGAGGTCATGGAAGCATGACTGTTTCACCAAATTCAGAAACATCACAGATACAACATAAAGACCATCCTCTAGCTGAGTGTGTTTTTCCTAGCCTCTGTCACATTATTCACTAGGGTCTCAGACCTGTATTCTGTAAAGCT
>JBBPDH010000104.1:13736084-13748139 GCA_037974565.1 Clupeocharax schoutedeni
TGTGTGTGTGTGTGTGTGTGTGTGTGCGTGTGTGTGTGTGTGTGTGTGTGAGAGAGAGAGAGAGAGAGAGAGAGAGAGAGAGAAAGAGACAGTAAGTAAAGAACACTAAGTGGACACATAAGTGAAAGAGCATACAAAGGAATGAGGGATGAAAATAAAAGAGAGAGAGAGCAACCATGTCATGGCATGCTGAGAATCATGGGTAAATGAGCATGTTGCTTCCTGATGCTCTGTGACCTAGATTAGAGTAATCTCTCATTCTCTCACCCCTCCCTCCCTCTGTCTGTCCACTTTCTATCTTTTTCTTTCCCTCCACATTTTCTCCCTCTCTCTCTTTTTTCCTTCTCTTTTTACACTTTCTTTCTCATTCTCTCTCTCTCTCTCTCTCTCTCTATACACTTCCACTTTCTCTCATTCCATTCCTCCACTTTCTCTCCCTCTGTCTGTTACCTCTCTCTCCCCCACTCCTTTTCTTTCTTTCTCTACTAAACCTGCTTGTCCTTAGATTGGCTGCAGAAAAACCAAAGCACAGAGTATCTCCTGACACAAAAAAATACTTAACACCACCACCTCCCAGCCTCTCCAGTTACACATCACACACAAACACAAATACACACACTCTCTCTCTCTCTCACGCATGCGCACTCATATGTACAGCTCATTTGATCAGCTTAAGTGCGTAAAAGCAATGAGGTCTGTGCTCTGAATTCCAGCAGAGATCCTGACAGTTTAGCCCCGACACGTTCAATGGGGCTCATTGTGAGTGTGCGTTTTGTGTGTGTGTGTGTGTGTGTTCTCAATCACTCTCTCATTCACACACGCTCTGAATGTGCTGATTGTGCAGTCTCTATGTGAACCCCCTCTTCAGGATAGAACAAAATGATACTAAGGCCTAATAAAGGACAAAGAGAATTGTGGGAATTGTAGTAGCAGCTGGCTAAGACACTAGCCCCTTCGTTCTCTCTCCACTAGGTCCCTTCATCCCTTCATTAGACAAAGAGTTAATGATCACTTCTATATTTAACCAGCGAGTACCATATGATTGTGAGGATATGGTCTTCTGCTATGTCATCCAAGAGCACAGCTGCTAACAGCAACCATCTTGTTCCAGCTTTGTCTCGGCACATGGCCACTGAAATGAACATATGGTCTTTATATCTGGCCGAATCAATAGCCCTATTAACATATTATTGCTGCCATATCAAAATGCAACTCATTCTTTAGTATTTACTTTTTTAAAACCTTTTAAAAGCTGCTGCTACCCTTTACTTTGTGCAAATCCATTCTGATCAGGTGTGCCGGTCTAGGAGGAGCATCTGAACCCACTCTGCTGTGTGAAACCAGACACATTGTAATGTGGAGAGCATTCACTGGTTGAAAATTGAAAAGTATGACTGTTCCTAATATGTTGTCTGTTCACAGGGAAAGTCCCATCCCTCTGGACCAAAAGGTGCAAATGGCTTGCTGGTAAATGCACAAGCAGGAAAAGACTGACTTCACTGAGATGATGAGCAATATACAGCAAATTACACTGAAACCATTAATGTGACTCATCAGTTTTCAGTTTATATTTGTTTTACTGTAAACAATATTTTAGGGAAATTCGGGTTCCGGGGGGGGGGTTTTAATTATCGCGAAAAAAAGTTAATCGATGCCCACCTCTAGTATATATACATATATGCAGTACCGTGCAAAAATCTTGTAAATGCAAAAGGCATGTTAGCGCGTTATTGTCGCGTGAATGCATTAACGCCGGCAATTATTTAATCGCACATTCAGATACACAGACTTTCATATGGAGTTTGTCCACCTTTGAAGCTGCTATAATGCTCTGTACTCTGAGGGGAACTTGTTTTTCTATAACAAGCTAGAAAAAACACGAAAGCCCTGCAGGGTCAAGAGGTTTTGTTTTTATATTTGATTTGATTACACTAATGTTTCAATTAGTTACTTGTTTAAAGTGTTGGCAACCCAAATGTTATTGCACTTTTGTTCACATAGCAGAGCGGATAACAATGCGCAATTACTCGCAGAAAACCATTCGAAAACCAATACTGAATCGTTGCCCAGCAGATATAGATACATATGTATGCATGTATAAGATAGATACATATGTATGCAAGATAAGATATTTTCTCATTTCTCTTTCTGTTAACTACAATCTATGCCAGATAAAAGGATTCAGAACCACCTATCTAAACACATACACACAAACTCAGAAGACAAAAATCCTTCCAAAGAAATCAAGGACACACATAACTGGATTATGTATCTGAATGTGGAGGTGAGTGACGGCAGCATTCTTAAGGCTGGAGGCTTCCGTTTGAGGGCCGTAAATATCGTGACTGTAGGTGGAGACTCAGGACAGTGCCAAGACTGCATCCTGAGCTCAGCAACACAATACACTGCTGCTGACATATGGCCAGTGTGGATAGCAGTGTACACTCATCTATACTGTCTACCAGGGAACAACAGACACCAACACACACGGAGGTGGTAGAGGGATATGAGGGCACCCTGGAGGAATGGTTTCAACATGTTGTGTAATCCAACAGTCCATGCCAGGTTCCTCAATACAACTCACAATATTGTCATATAAGTGTTGAAAGATCACTGCATGTCATTTTTATTTCAGGCGGTGAATTATCTAATCAGCCATTGGGGGTTCGTCATCTTGGGCTGAGCATGGTGTTCAGCTTTTATCCAACTGTTCTCAACGCAGGGGCTACACTGATTGGTGTTGTGGTACAGTGGGAATCAGGCATGCATCTGATTCCCAATTCTAGCACAAAATTCATGCAAACAAACAAACACACACACACACACATATGCACCCCCAGACGTGCCTCAATCAGACAACTGAGGAGAATTACATAACACGAACACATGAACACACAGGCAGACACACTCAGATCAAATGTGGTTAGTCATACATAATAAAATTAGCACACTCTTGCTTTGGCACAGCACGGTCTTGCAGCCCTTCAGCACACACACTTTTTACATGTTTTCTTTGACATTTGCTCTTTACAATATGACAACCTTTAATTATTATTTTCAAAAGATATCACCCTGCAAATAACAGTCTGAACTGCAAAACATGAAGAATGCGTTAAAAGTGCACAATATCAAGTCGCTTTAAGGACCCATCTTATTCACTCACACACCTGCTACTCTAATGGACTCAAACACCGATGCATGTGTGTATATTTACCTATTCAGCATTTAGCAGTTGAGTTCCACCCATTCACACTAAAGATATAAGGAGTGTTTCAGCCCAAACTTCTTTTCTGAACGAGGAACAATACAGAGTGACCAATCGGAACAGAGATCATTTACTGTTCAAAAGGCAGTGTAACAAATACAAGCTGCATTTGTTACTGGGCCTTTTCAAAGATATGAACAAATGATCTCCATTCTGATTTAATCAGAATCCGAATCAGAAAACTTTACTGATCCCAGAGAAGTGTGTGAGTGAGTGAGTGAGTGAGTGAGTGAGTGAGTGAGTGTGAGTGTGTGAGTGTGTGTCCACCTGGAAAAAACACCAGCCCCCATGCTGATGCTTGGCTTACCAATAAAGAAGACAAAATCATCCTCCTCTCTATTTGTCAGTGCACCTCACTGTATAAGGGACATGCCTAATTCAACCTATCCCTATTAAACGTTTATCATTATAAAGACGCTATTAACAAATTAAAAAAATTCGTGTTTAAAATATCACAAGTAATTTTCTTATATTATTTGCTCTGACACTGTTATGGCCTCATCATAAATAAATAAATAAGTCAATCTCAGCAACTCATTATATAGGCCCATAACGTCCATTTTCATGTCTTATAAAAAAAACTGAATATGATCACAGAGCGGAATAACACGACAAAATGAGAATTCGCGTAAATAATCAAATATTCTCAATAATAAAAAGAGGTCAGTGTGTTTCGGCCCTAACTGCAGCTTTAGCGTTAGCACTGTAGCATCTCTGTCTTAAGAGGGACCCAACACAACACAACACAGAATCATTCCGTGAAACACCACACACACACTCTCTCTCTCTCTCTCTCTCCCACACACACGCACAAGCTGACTGTCTGTCCTCCGTTCTCCTCTGACCCTCGGGTGAGTGTGGAGAGCTTACCCTCGGACAGCTCCAGGTCTAGCTCGGCGAGCTGCTCCCGGACCTCCGCGGGCAGAGCGGACACCTCCACGCCTCGCTCCGCCATGCCTGCGCGGAGAGGCGGCTACAGAGAGACGCAGAGCGGTTCCCCCCGAACACGACAGCAGCTCCGCGGCTCCAGCGAGCAAAAAACAGCGGCTGTTACTCGGCGGGACGAGCTCCATCCAAGCCTCTCACCTCCGCCATCCAGAGAGACAGAGATCCAGACTGATGGAGAGAGAGTCACGTGACCCGCAGCCCCGAGGAGCCCTGCTGAGGATCATCAGGAGCGTTTCTGCTCCCTCTGCTGTCACAGACTTCAGCAATCGCTCATACCTCTCACGGATTTGCTTCACAGAAACCTCAATTTCATAAGGTTCATAACCACATTTAGGTGCCCTTATTACCTTTATAATCTTATTAACCCATTCCCAATAACTTTAGATAACATTTACAACCCTCCATATGTCATTATTACACTGTTTCCTTATATCATTTAAAAAAACCCTAGTGTGTCCTTTAAACTTTTAAGACCTTTAAACCTCCCATGTGTCCTTATAACATTTATAACCCTCCTTAATGTGTCCTTATAACCTGTATAACCACCCCATGTTTCCATACTACCTCTATAAATCCCTTATAAACGGAAACCTCAAATAAACAACCCCCAGTTGTATCCTTATAACCTATATAAATACTCTTATGTGTCCTTACAAAGTATCTTTACAACCCCCTCTAGAAACCTTTGTGCATCCATTTATGACTACTTTCATAAAGCCTCTTCACATTACTGTACATCTGTGAACCTCATTATACACCAGTAAGAACCTTTATGAATCTTTGTTAAAGCTATATAAAGGCTATAAACCTTAAATTCTTCCTTATGAGCGTACTATTCATGAATCCTTTATTAACCTGTTTATAGAGGCACTTCTTTTTTATTGTTTACAATAAATTTTTTTGGCTAATTTATGAACAATTCATTCTACATTTATGAATCATTTCTGCCCTTTAGAAGTTTATGCAACCAAGATCAGTGCCAGTGCTATATATCTATATATATATATATATATATGTGCCGATGGCATATGCTGAGAATGGAAGCAAATTAAAAATGAAAACACAATATGGAAATAAGATCCAGATTCAGAATTTAAATCTCTAATTCACAACTTGTTGGCTCAAAATATAATTTCTAATTCATTGTCATGAAGTCAATACTAATATTGCCATGACTGACAGAAGACAGACAGAATTTGTGTTGCTCTACTTACTTGTAGGCAATTCTGAGGGCTTTTTGTAAGGGCGTTTTATACTAACATGAAATGACTGGCGGTGTATGCTTAGAGAAGTTTGGGGCCGACTGTGATAAGCCCACTCAAAATTAGTCTTTTGTGTAGGAACGACAGTTGTGCTGCAATGGCCAGGGGTCTCTGGGAACATAGTTCTGTTGACAGTATGTGACCTGCTAGACAAGCATGAGTGCCTGGCCGTGACGAACTTTTTTCAACCGTGTGTTATGTTCAGCTGTTGAATATAAGGTTCCCAGAGTTGTGGTGCCACTATGTGACAGGAAGAGATGTCACAAGTGATTGTTACAGTTGAGTACATCTTGACATGAATACAAGTGTAACACAAACCTAGAAACACAAACGCTGCATAGACATTTTAGTCTAACAGTCTTACTGAAGAGCCCAGTGAAATGCAACTAAACATAAACATGTGCTTGGTATTCCTTTAGACACCAGATCACATGCACTGTGATAAGAAGTGGAAACTGGTTCCTGTGACCGGCCCAAAAACATTGTTGACCGCAAAATTATCAGTTAAGGAACTGCGACTTCATGGTTGGTCCCTTAGTTTTAATACAACATGCAGAATAGTGGTCAACAACGCTTTTCCTGGAAATCTACTGTCCTCCAACCCAAACCCAACAACCAAATTCTGCTAATCTGGGATTTCTGATTGGAGCTGAATAAGACTGATCAGAGCTGGAGCTAAATAATTATAATTAGTTTGATCAGGTGGACTTGAACTGGGTTGGAGGTGAAGTTTACAGTAAAGTAGATCTCCACTTGGGCTGGTTCACGGTTCAAAAATGTTGTTTTTCCATCTTCGCGGCACATTTCCTGTTCAGATTGCCTCCACGGACAAAGCCAGCTTCATAAAGAAATGGTTTGTTGAGAGGAGCCCTTACCGTTGCGATGAAGATCAAGCTACAAACACAGGCCTCACTGATGCACTTATGACTGAATGAAAGTGCATCCGTGCAGCAATGTTCTACAATGTAGTGTAAAACGTGGAGACTATTAGAGCAGCAAATATGGGTGACCAATCACAATTTCAATAGATTTGCAATGAGATGGTACAAATACTGGCAAATTAATATTAACATGAGCAAAGTAGATTGTAGAAAACATTTAGATAAACATTATCATGAAATATTTCTCTCAAATCTGTGTGCTACAATTGCTTGCCCTCCATTTTAATTACCTTCAGCTTGCCCCACAGGTGTTCTATGGGACAAAAGACAGGAGACTGGTATGGTATGGTCAAGGCAAATTGATTCTGTGGTTAGTAAACCATTTTTGTGTTGACTCTAAGGTGTGCTTTGGATCACTGTTCTGCTGAAAAATATTATAAAAACTCAGTCTGACATCATAATTCCAAAAGAGGATAAAGTACTTTTCTGCATGGCTTAGAGTCTACACATCTCGTAAAATGAACCTCTCCTGTTGCTTTACACGCATTTATTATTAGCCTGATGGTCAACTTCCACTCACTAAATTTTTGCAACTCATGTTCATTGCACTATTACTATATTCTCTAGCCATTCATAACAATGGATGAATAAGTGAAAGCCCATCACTTCCAGTGATATATCCGTTATAGCTTATCATTTAAGTGTTCCTAAGAAATATACAATAGGAATAGGAATGCACCCTGCTAGAATTTGAGTGCCACCACTTGGCAAATACAGATTTGAGAAATATTTCAAGCAAGCTTTCATGCAGAACACAAAAACATGTCAATTTAAGGCCAATCTCATTACACGTATAGCTTTCTGTGTGTTCTGTTTCAGGCACAAAATGTTTCACTGCAAATCAAAATTATCCTACAGTCATAAATGTGAATTCACAGCTCAAATCTTCATTCTACTGCACCATAATCACATTTCACATGCTGTGAAATATTTTTCCTTTTCATCGAAAAATGTTGTGATTATTCTTCTTAGGTTTCCCAGGAATCCTAGAATGTCAATGACCTCCATCTAACCACACGTTTAAATTTCATTAATGTTTAATTATTACAATATATCTTCAGGACCATCTCATTTAGTTAATATAGTACAGACAGCAATGCTTCAACATATATGCGCATTTCATATTTAGTGATATTTACAGCTCTAGTTAAAGGGTTTGTCTGACGAGTTGCACACTTTTGGATCAGTAAGTGATACACACTGAGAAAAGCTGCTCTTTCACAATGCACTGCTGTAGGTGAGAAAGCACATCACCAGGCAAGAATGAGTAGGCCTCACAGAGACTGATATGACTGCTGAGGAGAATAAAATCCAAAAACAGTAAACAAATCACAACAAAAACAAATAACAAAAATAAACAGGCAAATGGAGATAAACTTGAAGAAAACAAAGCATTCACGTTTGCCACGGCAGTGAGCGAAACAGTGAAACAATAATTAACAGTTGTTCGAATGTAACCATTAAATTAGGATTTAGAGGAGGGGGTGATTACCACTATGTGTAAATGTGGGTTTTTCAGTCACTAAACAAGCCATTTATTAAATTCACTGACAAAAACGGTATAGACTTGGAAACCCTTTCCATTTAGAACAGGTCAAATCCTGGTGTAATAAGCATGCTGATTATAATGGCTCACCCTCAAAAAGAACTGGCTTCTAGAAGATAAAAGCAGCAACCATTTAGGACTGAGACCTCACATTCATACACATGTACAATACATATCAATGATACACATGCACAAAACCCAACAATGAAATGCAAACAGTGGGGTCATGTCGGTGCGTGCTTATGCTCCCACTTCTGAGACCGGACATCCTGAAACTTTGGGGACAACTTTGGGGACAACCTCTAATGTAAAGGATTTTTTGTCTCCTTAGCTGAAGGAAAAACGGGATTCAACTGAGCAGATTATTTCCTTAGATATAAACAATCACACACTCGTTCGTGGTTATGCTACCCGTACAACCAATACATAGACCGCAAAACGCAGACTGATAATGACATTTAAATATAAAAATATATTGCTCTTCATCTCCAGACAAGCCTATCCTGTGGCTTTCAGTTACTCCAATAAGAGGCAAAGAGTTTCCACAATGACTACCACAGCCACAGAGCAGGTGAGACCTGAGAGAAACAATTTTAGGTTTACCAAGACACTGAGAGAAAAAGAAAGTAGTGAAAGCAGTAGTGAAAGAGAGCAAGAGAATGCTAAATGTTTCTGCATAATGTGGTATACCTCTATCTTATGTGGTTTGAGTCATGCAGTCAAATATTTAGAAAAAAGGTTGAGATTTGATTAAAAATGTAAAATGAGCAACACCTGCAAACAACAAAGTATCAAGTGAGCACAACTCTAAATGTGTGTACATGAGTGTGAGAGAACATAGTGAGTCTTTACAGGTTTTCTACTGCAGTGCGTCCTAGTCTGCATCGTCTGCCAGCGACATCCTGTGACAGGTCACACTCTCAGGCCACTTAGTCCAAGGGAAAATAAACGCTGTAATCTCTAGCTACAGTAGCCCATAGTAACAGGAGAAACCGTGATATGCTGAGGGTGAGGGGCTGGGTGTGGTCAGGTCATAGTGATGATTGTTCCCATATGCCACATATGAAGGACATTTACAAACACACTGTGATTAACAGTTCCGAGGGCAGAGATCTGACACTTGACTTCTTTAACAGGCCCACCTCCTCAAGACAGATGCTCGGTCCTCAAAGACTGAAGGACATGGTCATCATCTGGAGGTGGGCTGTGATTGGGACGGCACATCTCCGGCTGGACTGCTCCACTGGCCAGAGCCCATTCCAGCTAGGACAGCTACGGCCTCCGCTGCTCTCACACTCAATCCATTAACAGATACTGGAGCTGGGACCGAGACTGGCAACACCAATGCAGACACTGTGCTCTCGTCCACACCTGCAGCTAAAGAGAGATAAATCAACTGACTGATGGTTAGTTTTATGATGGTCCATATACTGTAATGCTTGATGTTGCTTCCTATCTAAAGCTTTGAAAGTTTTTATTACAAATTACTTAACAACTTGACACTTCCAGTATGTGATTCGTTTGTAAACAAATTACGTTTAAATATTTCAAAAGTGTTTAATACCCATTGCTAAATTAAAAAGGTGGGTCCAAAAGGTATAAGATTCAGAACAAGGAAATATTTTTAAACAATCACAGTTGTTCTTCAAATTTGCTAACAAAAATCATAAATCATAAAGATCTAAACAGCTGTTTTTATGCTACATTACACCTCAAACAAAGTTTAATTTTAATAGAACATTTTTACAGCCAAAGCAAATACAGGCATAGGTTGTTGAATAAGTAGACAGGGAATGCTACTTGACTGTATAGGCAGGCAAATAGATAAATGGATAGATTACCTAGGTAGGCTTTTTTCTGCATGGCAGTAACAGGACAGTCCTTGTGAGCCAGCAACAATTCCTTCAAACGTGTCACCTCACCCCTCAACAGAGACACTTCATTCTATTGACCGCAAACACACACATAGCATTTAGTAAGACATACATACATGTGTAGTAGCACAAATGTTACTGGACCTTTCATTTTTCTGAGGGGTTGGTTGTCTCTGTGTCTCACCGTGAGTGTGACGTTAGTTGTGGCAAGCTCCTCTGCACGCTTCTCTAAAGCATTGACCCACACTTTGCGTTTCTGTCGGCAGCGGTAGGCAGCAGCTCTGTTCCTCTCCAAGAAGCGCCTTCTGCGCTCATCAGGCTCGGTCTCTGGTCCCCGACGCCTTCGTCCACCTCTAGGTGGTGCTGGAGACACCTAGGAGAGAATTATGAGTCATAAGTAATGAAATAAAGACTAGGACCAACAGTCATCCATGCAGTGGACAATACAAAAACATGTTTAGCACACCTTTAGCTTAAAAGCCCATTCAACCACTTAAGGTCTGTAAATACTTACGTTACTTCACAGTAACACATTTTTGTGAATAATACTGAGGACACAAATGTCACCTACCATTCAATGTATTCACTTTATTCATGTGTCAGGACATACATTTATGAGTAGTGTGTGTATGTTTATGTCCCTGTAAATGAACTGCTGACCTGTGGTTGAGCTGGTGAAGGTGTCTCATTGGGTTCAGTTTTCTGGTTTGGAGTTAATCCACTAATACTCTGTGGTGACAGTGCTGCCTTGAGCCTCTAGATGAAGACAAAACATATGCATAACTGGGCAAACACTCCACTTAGCCCTCGTTCACACGGACGTCTGAACCAGGCGTTTTTCCAGGCACCTATTAAACGCCGCCCGTTTTTCTGCTCATTGCAGCAAATCAAAGCGTCTACACGGACGTTCAGCCCCGGCGTTCAGCTAGCTGCGCGTTCAGAAAGCGTCAAACGCTGCATGCAACGTGTTCTTGCCATTAAAATCCCGACGAACGTGAGGAAAACGTTGCTATGGCGTTTACATGGGTTTTGTTTGGCCTTCTGGAGGATCGCATAGGTCCCATGATTCTGTATGCCAACTGCGACAAACCACGTTTTGTTCCTCTCCTGCCTACACCACCGTATCGGGAGAATTTTTAAAACAAGAATGTAAACTGTAAGCTTTAAGAAAGAATAGGGATCCATGTTTTCAATGCAGAACTATAAACCACGATGACACACGTGTAAACACTCTGGACAAAGTAATTACTGCCCCCACAGGTGAATACACGGAACTACAGATTGAGCGTCAGGCTGCGTTAAACGGCGTCAGACTAACGCTAGTTGAACGCCTTGCTGACGTCGATCAAGTGTCGCTACCAAACGCCACAAAAACGCCTATGGCGTTCAGCGTGCGTTCATTTAGAGCGTCCGTGTGAACGAGGCCTTACTTAGAAATGATTTTATTTTACTGCGATAAAAAGGGCACAGTACTCAAATACCCAAAAGAAAGTTAATTTCAAATGTGTATATTACAACATTTATGAGCACTTCTGCAAGTCTGTGCAAAGGCACACACAGAGCAGGGGGCTTTGTGCACTCAAGCATTGGCGTTATTTCCTTTTTTGGCAAAGCTAGTGCCCCCTTTCTAAAAATAACTGATTTTATGTTGTTTCTTTCCCATGTTCGATTTTTTTTAATCACCATTAAACAACACCTCCTGCCCCCTACCTTAATCTGAACACCGACACTCTAAAAATATCTGATTGGCCCTGCCTGTGAATGTGTGTGTGTGTATGTATGTATGTATATATGTATGTTTGTGTGTGTGTGTGTGTGTGTGTGTGTGTGTTAAAAACGTGTTCTCACCAGCTTGGCATCGCTATGTGAACTGTATCCAGATGGAGAGGAGGAACCACTGCTGCTTCCACCAACAGGAGGGCCTGGAATGCCAGGGATGTTGGGTACCGTATTTGATGACCTAGCCAACTACACACCCCCACACAGACATACACAAAGCTTAAACAAACTCCACGAAACATGTCAAAACATGAGATGGTAGTTTTCAGATTTCTTACAGATATGACTGATGTCTGTCCAGGGCTGGGAAGGAGGGGAACAGTCTGACCATTTGGAAGCTGCATCATCATAGGGAAAGAACCAGAAGGAGAGCTGAAAAGAGAAAGAGTGAATTCACAGGCTTTTAATATATGTAAAAGACAAATTAAGCAAATACAAGA
>JBBPDH010000104.1:13748239-13762799 GCA_037974565.1 Clupeocharax schoutedeni
GAAGGAGAGCTGAAAAGAGAAAGAGTGAATTCACAGGCTTTTAATATATGTAAAAGACAAATTAAGCAAATACAAGAGAGTTTTGAATAATTGTATATGAAAATATCGATACAGAGTTCTGCAACGTGAGTATTGATACTGTATTGATTCTGTCTTTAGCCATTTCTCTTCACCTGTAACAATGTCAAATGTAAACTAAGTAGTGCAAGCATTAGAAAACTTAGCTAACTAGTAAAGTGACCATCAACTGATGAATGCAAATCCCACCATTCACAATACATACATTTTTATTTATTTATTTTTTTTTGCCTTGCTTACAGGGGTGCAGCATATCGCAGACTCTGCCCAATATACAATCCTAGTTTTAAAATTACTTAATTTATTGAAGGAAATTTTTATCCAACCTCAAACAACCAGCTAAAGGTAATTGATTATTTCAATAAGTTAGAGTAGACACACACTTCCTTTATTACCACCAGCACTGTTGAATCTAAAATAAAATTCTGTTCAACAATTTGAAGTATCCTAATTCCGAAGATCCGAAGGTTTCATTCGATATAAGAAAGTAAGTTATTGCATACATATCTGTCTGTAAAGGGTCAAAAAGCTATTTTAAAGGCTTTGGGGAAATGCAAGTGACAGTAAGAGCTATTATCTCTAAATAGAGAAAATGCAACCCATGAAAGTAACCAAAGAACTCATACATGTATTAAGAAACTACAGACACCATTCAACTCAGATAAGGTCTGCATTAATCAGTGCAAAAAACTGCTAAGCAAGAGGAGCACAAAGGCTTGCATCACATTTGCCTAAAATACCATGACACCCTTTAGAATGTTCTGTGGGCTAAAGTCAAAATTGAAACATTTGGGACAGACAGGTATATGTAGCACATATTGTATAAAACTTACAGCATTCCACAGTAAGAACATAATACACTGTCAAACATAGTGATGGTTTTCTGATGGTGAGGTAATGCTTTGCTGCTTATGGACCTGGACCACTTGTCATAATAGAGGGGAACCATGAATTCTGCTCTCTACCTAACATGATTGGAAAAAGTCCCTTTTTAGGAAGTGTTTGGTTTTAGGGGTGGGCGAATAATCGGAAAGTAATCGAAATCGACATTCAGAACCTATAATTGATCAAATTTTTCCAGTTTGACAATTCCGATTACTTTCCCTTTAAAAACACTACCGCGTGTGGAGTCACGTGACCCCACATGGAGAGCTTAAACATAGACAACTGAGCAACTTGTCAGTGAACTATGAGGGCAAAAATAAATAAAATAGTTCATTAATCGTAATCGAGTTAAAATTAATCAAGATTTTGATTTTAGGCCAATTGCCCAGCCCTTTTTGGTTCAAACTGTTGATAAACATGGCATGGCAAAAGTAGTCATTACTTACCTGCACCTGTACGTTCCAAGAGCACACGCATATAGTGAAAAAACTGTGTTGTGTTGTTTTTTTTTTTAATAAATAAATATGCCCATAAACATGCTCCCAAAACACTTCAATTTCATTTAAAACTCATTAACCTTGAAGATATCATGGAGATAAAGCACATCCATATCAGTTTACACTGAAGCCCAACAGCACTAGAACGTAAATACCATGACGAGTGTGACAGAGAAGACACCACACCGTTCTTCAAGCAAAACTTCTTTCATTCTCAACTTTTACAATCGGAATGCCCCAGTACTGCACACATCTCACCCAGAACTCTCGAGTCACCCTCACGATACTCCAGCAGCTAACACTCTGGAGGAGGTTGACTAGCGAGACAGGCTCAACCACACAAATTACACACAGAAACACATTAGCTAACTAACTCTACTTGACAAACATCTACTCCCCCTCTAAGACAAATACACATAAAACTGAGCCAACCGTGCCGCAAATGCTCATTTACATTCATGGCATTTGGCTGACACTCTTATCCAGAACGAAGTACATCACTGCTCAAGTAGTCCACAACTGTGTGTGTGTATGTGGAGAGAGCGGTAGAGAGAGAGAGGTAGAGAGAGAGGTAGAGAGAGAGAATTGTGAGCTGTACCTGAGTCTGTTAGAGGGTGGAGTCCTTGTGATGACAGAAGTAGGCGAGGGTTGAGTGTGGTTCATAGAATCGTATCCCAGGTGAAGTGGGAGGGACCCTGGTCGCACTATTGTGGGTGTTGGTGCAGAGCTTGCAGTGGTCCTTGGAGGCATTTCCTGTTTAAACATGAAGCAGTTTAATTACATTTTCAAATAAAAGGCAGTGCTGGGACATAAAGACCACCACATGATGTCTACCTTAAATCAACTGTTACAAAATGATGTCTGAATGCTGTGGATTTTCATATTATCTTTAGATCTCTTCCTGCTAAAATGTGGGAATGTTTCAACAACCACCATCTATGCAAAAAGCAGGAACAATAGCGTTACTGCATAGCATTCCAGGTTTTCTGCTCAGATCATTAAGCAGATAAAGAAAATGTGCAACTTCTTTACAAAAGTGACAGTGTGACTGCTGTGCTTTTTTGGGAGTGTTAAAGCGGCTGCCAGGAGTCTGTATTTGAAGCCCAAGCACCATATGCGGAAATCTATACAACATTTGAAGCTTTGTACCAGGCCCTTCATCCAATGACCAGTGGCATGACATTCCTAATGCAAACGAGCAAGGTTCATCTAACCCTAGCACCATTTTTTTTTTCAAAGGCCCCTTACAATTCCAAGTTTATTACATGTTAAACCCTGCTACGCAGCAATTACATGGACTACAATGCAAAGTGCCGCAATTCTATGAGCATGGAACTGCTGACAGGTTCTGGCCATTTATAAGTTTTAAAACTGTCTGCTACTGTGAGGCTATATTGTACAATTTCAGCAAAACCGTCTCCAATATAATACAACTTAAGCAATGAACAATAACATCATAGTTCGTAATTGTGAGTAAGGATGGGTCATATGGCAAAAATATGATTTCGCAATACATCATATGTAACTATTTATATTTTCTGATATCTAAGAAGTTGGGATCGACAAAAAAACCTGAGTAGTGTCATATTACAAAAAAAAAAAAAACAATTATGCAAGTACAGTGTGATGCAGTTTATCATTATAATGCCAAAATCATCATATTTCCCAGTCTGACTGCTCAGTCCTATTACAGTCAGGCCAAAAAGCAAGAAATATAATGGCACTCACTGGCAGTGGCACTAGAATTTTGTTATTTAACTTTAAAGGTTATATCACACCTTAGGCAACAGGTTTTAATGACTGCGTTAACTTAAATATTTAAATATCATTCAGTCTAACCTTGCTCTTCCTTAAGGCAAGAGGCTCATTTCCCATAGTCACTGAGTCTTTGCTGTCTGTCATGCTAGATGTAGATGAAGGGCTGTCAGGAGGAGATGAGTCAATCTCTAGCGGTCCTTCTCTCTCCATTTCAGAGGGAATTTGCAGAGCAGAAACCTAAAAGAGAATCATATTCCACTGTTCAATTTACAGCACTTCAAACTGAATGATTTACCATATAACTGTTTTAATCCCTATATACCGCATTTGGTACAGTAATCCCCTAGTTTTACGCCGACCAGGAGTCGCGGAAGCAGTCACATGGATTTTTTTTGAGAACCGAACTCATAGTTTTACGAGGAAATCCCCACAATAACGTGGAAACTGTAAATGTCCTCCACCTTTTTGTGGCAATAAATATATATTTTTTTGGAAGTTTTCACACAAGGGGACTCGAGGAAGCATTTTTTTTTTTATTCCACAGCAAGCAGTCAGAGTTGAAACTCCACCATTCAGTATATCTCCAAGAGACCTTTCCAACGAGCCCTCATTTGTATTTTTAGCCCCAAGTAGATCAGGGGGGTGTTTCAGAAAGCAGGGTTAGTGAAAACTCAGAGTTATTTCACTTCAACTCGCAGTGAAATAACTCTGAGATTTCACTAACCCTGCTTTCTGAAACACCCCCCAGGGGTTATTTGCTGAAAACCATTTACCTGGCCGTGGTGTCTGAAAATTTTTGTTCCAAGACCTTCCGAGTTGCATATCAGCGGGAAATTTATATAAAAAGAGGCAAATATGTGTTTTCCTTTACATTTTATTTAGGGGAAATTCATTAAACCAAGGTCTGGGAGCATATTTGGGTGCATGTTTAGGGTTTACACTATGAAAATAGGCATTTGTAGCCCCCCCCCACCTTTTTTTTTTTTTTTTTACCAAAACACAACAGCACATTTTTTCCCTATATCCATGTGCCCTAGGAACATAACCCCTGCGAAATGCGCAGGATTACTGTATTACAAAATACTGTATACAGGTTACAGGAGTGAATTCATCTTCTTTAAATATCTTACTGTGGTCTTGGCTCTCCTTTCTTCTTCCTCTTGGGTTTTGCGGAGCTCTTGTTCAAAGGAGCCATCTAGCTCACTGAACAACCCCACCTCCTCGCAGTTCTTCAGAAAACGGGTGGGAGTTGGTGTCTGATCTGTAATACATATGCATGCATACACACACACCCTCAGGACCAGAAAAGCTTATTCTGCTTCATGCTGCTAATAAAGGTGTCAGTGTTTCAAATATTAACAAACTATCTACAGTCTGCAAGAAACAAAAAACAATATAATCTCAACCAAACCTGCAATAATGACAGTGTCAGTTCTAGTCTGTCCAAACTTCAGAGTCATCTCATGCTTGTGTTTATGTACAGCCAGATGATCTTCATTGGTAAAACGCTACGAGTAAAAGTCAAACACAAAAGCAAGATCAATCAAATAACATTCTGTTTTTCCGATGGTTCATTCAGGAGCAAATACTAACAGATCTACTAGCTTTCAATGTGACATTTAATTATTTAAAAAACCTATCTATCAGAGAATAAACTCGAAAAAGCATGTAGTTTCTAAAAAGATGGACAGGAAATACTTGGGTAGCACTCACCTGTCCACATCCTGGAGCTGAGCACACAAAAGGTCGATCGTCCCCCATTTTACATCAAATAGTTCCCGTGTCTCTTCTACAACACCATCCAGAAAATTAACAGTTACAGTTCACAGTAAACAAGGCAAGACTTCAAGAAAATGATCTCCAGACGAATGACTTTCAAATAGCTACACGTGACGAGAAACATATTAAGGAATGATAAATGTTGCTTAAAATTCAATACATTTCGGAAGCTTACTTGACTCTGATTTAACACCATGTGTAATGCTTTATATCTTTATAATGACGTTACAGACATGTTATTGTGATAAATCGCACTGACACATACTAAACTATGTGGAGATTTTAGAGAGATTTGACATCATGTACGTACGCACGGAGCATTTCCGCTCCTGCCTGTACAGTGAGGTGCTGTGTCGTACTAACACCAGCGGAAGGAAATTCAGAAACTAACCAACCTTCTGACCTGTAATATTTCTCAACACCGATCCTCTAGCCCAAATAAAATCACATCAACTCAAATTCAAAAAATGTATGCTCGTAGGTTGAAGTATCGTGGGTGGGTGAGCTGAGCAGAGCCATAACGGCAGTCGCTAGCTAACTCAGTTAGCTCAGTTCTAATTCTATAGCAAGAAAACCGAAACACTGACACACGAAACAATACAGACAGCCTGTCAAATCGCAAATGAGGCAGAAAATGAGCTGGGAACAAGTTTTGGGATGATGCGAAGTGTTTTATAAGCAGTTATCCACAACATAAACAAGCTAGCGCGCTGCTGCTGAACAGAGCTAACGCGCTAATGCTAATTCAGACCCCCGTTTCTGCTAACGTTTGGGATTGTTTGAGAAAGCACCGATACGGAGAAAAGGCTCGGTAACAGGGGAGATTGTTAAAAACCTGAATGGCA
Organism: Clupeocharax schoutedeni; assembly: GCA_037974565.1. Classification (NCBI taxonomy): domain Eukaryota; kingdom Metazoa; phylum Chordata; class Actinopteri; order Characiformes; family Alestidae; genus Clupeocharax; species Clupeocharax schoutedeni. Next base: position 13,754,082 of record JBBPDH010000104.1, read on the forward strand.
CTGCAGCAAGTGGTGGTGTTTGCAAACTCACCCCACCACTCCTCCCTCTCTGCACCTCACTCTCTCGCCTCTCTCTCAGTTCCACCACCGCCTTCACTACTTCTTCAGCCTTTCCAGTTGAAACCTCGCGATATGTTGTGCATGCACAACTATCAGATTACACGTGTTATGTAACAGATTTACAGTCAAATCCTGACTCTCAGATTACTGTACATTCAAAACATGAATGTGTAAAGCACAACCTACAAGGGGCAAAATGTAAGTCTAATTCATTTAGAAAAATAAAACATTCTCGCCTGACCATTCCACTAACAGGGACTATAACATTTAATATGGATTTCAATATGGAGTTGGTCCCCCCCCTGGTGCGGCTATACAGCTTCCACTCTTCTTGAAAGGCTTTCCACAAGACTTTGGAGTTTCTGTGGGAATTTGTCCCCATAGCTTTCTATAAGGTCAAGGAATTGCTGTTTGATGAGAAGGCCTGGCTCACAATCTCTGTTCCACTTCATCCCAAAGGTGTTGGATGGGGTTGAGGTCAGGACTCTGTGCGGGCTAGTCAGGTTCTTCCACACAACTCATCTTGTGCTTTGTGCACTGGGCAAGTCATGTTGGAATACAAAATGTCCTTCCCCAAATTGTGTCCACAACGTTGGAAGCATGGTGTTGTCTTGGCATGGTGGCACATTAATTGCATTTACATTTATGGCATTTATCAGATGCTTTTATCCAAAGTGACTTCCATTCCCTAACTACAGGAGACAGTCTCCCTGAAGCAACTTGGGGTTAAGGGTCTTGCACAAGGACCCAGTGGTGGTGTGCTGAAGGTAGGACTCGAACCTATGACCTTCTTGGTCCAGAGGCAAGTATCCTACAACTAGGCCATCACCACCCTTCACTAGAAGTTAAAGGCCACCTGAATTCAATAATTCAGGCATGTCTCACAACTTCTGTTTATATAGTGTGTCTGTGTATACACATTCACACCCCCCCCCCCTTGAAATTAAGGGGTATTTTTGTTCCATCTACTGCCTAATGCCTTCCCAGAAGAGTTGACTGTTAACAGCCTCTACTCCTGTGGGAAACCCTCGTCACTTTTTAAATCCATGGGTTAATCAGCCTTGGTTTAAGATGAAATGTCTTTGGAGGATCACCATTCAATTTTTTTTGGCTTTGGATAAACCTTAATCTGGGATACTGGCCCTCAGCATTAGTCTCATGAGAAAATCTTACCAATCGGTATATGTTTATAATGCAGCAGATTAAGATGTATTGACAAGCTTGGGAGGAGGCCTTGATTTCAGAATGCACACAAACTGAAAACAGAGGAGAAATGCAGACGATATTCCAACCCAGCTCTTTGGTAAGCAAATGCTTCCAACACTTGTTATCTTCCTGAATATTGAAATCAGGGGATTCATTTCCTCCCATCCCCTTACGTAATGGCAACTCATTTACATAGATTATGTCCCATTTTGTTGTGTCACTGCACATTAGGTGGCTACAAAACCAACTTCTAGCAGCTCACATATTCCAAACACAATGCCATCAGCTCTAGAACTCTTTTCTACCTTCAGGAGAAAAGCAAACAATCAGATGCACATTATCATTTATTTTCTTTTTTTTTCCCCTCACATTTTTCCTTAAACAGTTCTTATTAGACATCTACAACTTTGTGTCCAAAACATTTTACCCACTCATGTAATATTCACTCCTCCCAGACAAAGCATAGGCCTTGAGGGATGGAAAACCCAAAAACATGGGGAGAAAAAAACAATACAAAAAGGAGAGGGGTAAAAGAAAAATAGATTAAAAAAAAAAAAAGTCAGTCAACTAGCAATCTCGCTACTAGAAATTCCTCAGGTAAGTATTTCTACAAAGCTCACAGCATACATGACGAGATTTGAAACAAAATTAGTGCATTTAATATTACAATACCACAAGCTGCTTGAAAATCAAACCAAATTAAAAATAATTAACAGGCTACTTGATTATTCTTAATTAGTGGCACATACTCTAAAATGTTTGTGACCAACACTATCCCATCCCTGGAAAAGGGCAGGGGGGAAAAAAAAAAGCCTCTTACTCATGCATCCATTTACATAGGACCTAAAGACGCTAAAGCAAAATAGAACAGACGAAGTATTAAAGGGAATAAAAATAAATAAACATACTAAAACTGATCGTTTCCCCCTCAACTGCTTAATCCATATTACAAATCTCAATGGGAAAAAAAATATACAATTACAAAAATTAATTGTTGGGACACATGTAATCACCTTCAAAAGGTTTACATATCAGTCTTTTTTTTTAGTAACATTCAAAAGCACACAGATACACACTTCAGGATTCTGCCTACTCATCATTCTATTAAACATGTGAGATAGGCATTAATCACTTGAACAAAATGCTCTGCCCAGGGGCCGAGGGTTAGGGCTTGGGAGGAGTTACTGTGGTAAAACAGCACTTCCTGAGATTGTCTCTCTGCTGATTCAACTTTGGTCTGGATTTGTGCACAACCCATTTATACATGTATGAGAACAATGGGGGAAAATGCTAATTACACATCTGTTTAAAAGGCAGGGAAGAAGAGCAACATCTGATACATCTGAAACATTTGAACATGTTCAAATACACTGTAGTAACTCAAAGTAAAGAAACCATGAAGTTGAAAAGGCTATGATAGGAATCCTTGGACGAAATGATTAGACACATGCACTCACACACCAATGATTTCCTCTTGAAGTCCTGAGCTATCTATATCCATTACCTAAACCTCAAGAGTGTCCGACACAGAAGGATACAACATAATCACAGGTGCGCGACAATGTTACACACACACAGGTAATCATTTACCAGAAAAGTACAGGCATACTGTAACTTACACATTACATTGTTAAAAAAAGAAAGACAACGGACTGGCATACTGGGCACATACATGATATGAAAGCAGACAAATTCACTATCCATCTCCATTCTTACTATTTTACAGCAGAGAACAACATATAGTCATAGCCCAAAATCACCACAGCAAACACCTGATCTTTGTAAGACACTGAGACAAAATCACGGCTCAAACGCAAGACAAGCGCAGGGAAGACATTCCATCACGTTGTCTTAACTGTAAAACCTACTGAATTCTTTAATCACATCTTTGTCAGCATCTCACTTTTCCATGGTCCGGTCCAGTCCAGTCTCTGCAAACACTCAACAGCACATGACAAAGCAGACACCACAGAAGTACAAAGAAAGCTGAGCCACTTCACAAGTACTCACATCTTTCTTTTCAGGTGGTTTAGAGTTCTTCCCTGAATCCTAAAGTCTTCCAGTTCAACCTCCCCTGAGTAAAACATTCTTCAGTTCTGTCAACTACACTCATTTCATTTGTTGCTTTTCTCTTACACAATATAACTTGTACACTTTTTGATAGACAGACACGCACACATCATGGACTAGGGAAGCAACAGTGTCGGATCGTCTGGCTTCATCTTGTTGCATATGCAGAAGCTGTGCTGGCTTGTCAGTGGTGCTTCATAAAGTACCCTCATAAGTATGAGTAAGAGCCACACAGCAACATGCTCTGGTGCCCAGGACCATAAACACTCGAACATCAAATGAGCTCAAGCGCACGTGCGCGCACACCGAGCAATAAACTGCTGCAGTCACAGACACATTACAATGTGCCATGGCAAATTCTGAACAAGTCCTGAGGGTCCATGCCCATCTTTGTTTTTCACTTCATCCCAGTCACGGCTCATGTTTTGACGGCCAGAGCTGTCAGTCGTTTTGTCAACGCAGTGCAACTCTCCGTGCAGTTATGTAGTTTTATATATGTATTTATATACTCTTTTTACATACAATATATTAAGATGCGTAAATCTTTGAGAATGTGTACGAGTCGGAAGGCGACCTATGTGATGTTACTTTGGCGATCTTGGAGGGATATTTTGCTCTTTCTCAATGCGTCTGTTATACCCTGCCTGAGGGGAGGGGCGTCTGCCCTGAGGGGGCCGTCTCTGTTGCTCTCTGAGTTTAAATCCCATCCCCCTACTCCCACCACCACGTGAATAGTTGGTTTGCTCACGAGGAGGCCTGCTCTCGCCTCCTTTCTCCACCTTCTCTCCAGGGCTGCTTTGAGGAGGGATGGGGCCTTCTGGTTTGTTTACACGAAGCTCACGAAGTGGTTGGCTGGCTGTAGGTGAGGGGGTGGGGCTTGGAGATGGCGCTGGTACTGGTGCAGTGGGTGGGTCTTTCGGAGGCTTCTGACACACCTCGGCGTAACTGAGCTTCCGAGGCTCCTAAAAGTAGAATACCAAGACTGTTAATCTACAACTGATGCATTCATTTTCCAACACAATTATCGTCTAATGCTCAGATCTTGCCACATTACTGCTCATAGGGACAGGAGTAAAAGTGACTAATGAGAGAAAAGGGGAGAAAAAAACAAAAACAATGGAGGGTTGCACAGAATGTAGAAAGAATTTTTTTTTTTTTTTTTTTTTAAAGTGCCCTCCCACCATGCGCATTAGTCTCAGGCAAAAATAAGCATTAAATCTGTAAAGCATCCCGACTAAACAAAAAAAAATTAATTTACCTGTACAGGTGTACTAGGGGAGGCAGAGTGACTGAATGGAGCGGGTTTGGGTGCGGGGGCAGGTGCAGGCTGAGCAGGAGCAGGAACAGGAGCTGGAGCTGGAGCAGGAGCAACAGTGACTGCAGCAGGGTTGTGGACTGTGTGTTTCAAGGAATTAGAGTCGCTGTCTTGTCTCTTCACTTGATGTGCAACACTAAAGCAAATCAAACAGGACAAGTTATCTCTGAGTCACCATTGTGGGTGACACAGCCAACATACCAAATTATTAAGGCACTTTAAATCACAAGTGAGCCTAACTTGTGGGAGAAAGTGAGATTGTAATCAAAAACTGGAACACTGTTTTACTCTATAGCACTAGCATTACTAACCTCCATTTCAAATGTTTGCATGCCCAACATGATCTACCTAATTAGGTTAGTATCATGCTTGCTGCGTGCTCAATTAGATGTGTTAAAAATTAAAACAAGCTTACTGGGTCTTTAGGACCCACAACTCTTACAAATGAGTAGACTGAGACACTGAATCTTCAGGCCCTGTAGTCATGTATGCATATTTACCTGGAGACAGGCATGTCCTGCGGTACAGCGGTGGGTTTGGGTGTCGTTGCAGTAGAGGCAGGAGTAGGTCCTTCCCCCTGAGGAGATTGTGAATCCTTATTGACATCTTGTTTGTTGGCATCCAACTGCAATGCAGCCAGACACAAAGTCAGCCTCACAGTAATAAGCATGAAGTTATAATGTATTAAGTGATAACACATTCAGTTAATGCCAAATGGGAAAACATACCTTGTCCCTGCTAATGCCTTTCACAACATCAGCCATGCGATTCTCTAGAACAGATTCAGTTGACGTGACCATGCCTCCTGGCAACCGGCCAGCCACTCCTCCAGGCAGCGGTGGGAAGTTAGAGGCAGCCAGGTCAAATTTAGGTGGAGGGCTTTTGACCTCAGTTGGTGGGAGGGGCCTCTGTAAACGGAACAGATCATACGTTAGCTCAAAGTCTAAAAGAAAAAAAAAAAAAGTATTTCCTAGCTACCATAATAGCATTTCTACCATAACTGAAGATGCGGACTTACCATCCGTTCATCTTCCCTCCTGCGCCTCATGCCACGGTAACTTCCTCTCCTAAAAGACCAGAAGTTAATATACACCCATAACAATGGTTCCTTTAGTTTTCTCTCAAAATAACAAATTTTCTGCTCAATTCCTCTATGCCTGACCCTCAGATCTCATAATCTTATTGCTCACTGGGAAAGGTGTGAGAATGACAGGAAAGAAGAGGAGAGAAAGGAGGGGAGGAAAAGAAAGAGCAGAAAAGAAAGAGAAACAGACTCAACACCCATTCTCCCTCTGTGCGCTCAATTTTCTCATCACTGGGTCCACATTTTTGAATAGTTTTTCTTTATATAAAAACCTTAGATTGTTTGTCACTTTATAACATATGTAGCACCTGAGTTGGACTGACAGCAATGTGTGTTTTAATTAGTATTCAATTTCAATCTTAAACTATTAAGTGGTATACTTTTTTCCCCCTTTTTTTTTTTAAGGACAGACCTGGCTCGACTGTTGCTGCCTGGGTCAGAGTGGCTGTTCTCATTGGGGGAAGATGGCGGATCACACAAGCTGAGTGACTGGGAATCTGAGCTTGACACTGCTGTCGGGGTTCTGGGGGTCTGGGGAGTGCTGGTGGCTGAAAGACCTTCGGATTGAGGGGCACCATCAGCACGGGACTGTGGTTTTACATGGTTCCTATAAACAAGACACAACACAACTTCAGTTGCCTTGCATACAAACACATGCATTCTTTAACGGAAAAACAGTCTTTATCGAAAAGGTTCTGCTCATTTATACCACGTTGAGAGATCTCCTGGGCTTGCACGTCTTATGTCCTTCAACGATCACTACTCAAACTGATCTAAACTACTCAACAGTTAAGCCTGGGCATTGGGTCATTGGTGTTGCTACATTATGCAAGGATGAATTCATGTCAGTTGTAGGGGTGGGTGGCACTCGTGTCAATCATTACCAGTTTCAACAACCTATAAAAAAGGTTCTTCAAATCTTCTGTTATAGTCTGAATGCTTGTCCTTATATAGAGATGTAAGCAGTGGATCCATGCAGTGTTTAAACACACAATTCTTCACATCTACCCTCAGCATTCAAAAAGCATGCCCAGTGGTACTTCCCTATTAAAGATTCCATGTGTTTGGGTCAACTGTGGTGTTTCAGGCAGCACAGGAATTTTTGTTTCATGATTGTATGCCATGTACAAAAAGAAATCTTGAACTTTTAAACAGTGTTTTGAACAAAAGACTGTTTAAAATCATTTAAAAAAGTAAAAATAACTTAATATACATTGTTATTTCTGATCGTAAACAGGAAAACAACCAGTGTGAGAAATCCAATCGTGTGTGTATGAACATGGTGGTGTGTTAGAAAAGAGGCATAAATGGAAGAGTATCCTCAGGATTCCAAGTATTCATATTTTTTCCAAAATTATTTTTACTCAAAGGAATAGGACACTCTACCCCTCTCAAAACTTGGGTAAAAAAAAAAAGGGTTCAAACAGTGAAAAATTGTGAATTTTAGATCTTAACTCTAACTTTAGACCTTATTCGTCAACGTGGCTCAGGACCTTTCCAACTAATGTTTAAACAATATTTGCTGAAGCATTAAGCCTACAAACATGTCACATCTGAAAGGCAGCAAGTGACCATGGTAAGATGATTATGAGGATGGAAATAGAGTGGAATATACAGCAAAATGTCTACCTGAAGTTATTGATTACATTCTTTCTTGAATAAAGTGGAAGTCTGGAGAGCAGAAATGGTAAGGTCAGTGAGAAAGTACTTTTAGTACAAAGTGTCATTCATCTGAAAAATTTTTTGATATTTAAAATAAATATATACACACACTTGAAATAAAATCTCACTTCTGAACTGAGGTACCACCTGCCTTAATGGAAATCTATCAGAGATCTACTCTAGTAAAAGCCATCAGGAACAACAACGCTACCAAATTATCCCACTGTCCATTTCACTTTTTACTGGCTGACTGTTGCCAATTACATTTACACAGTTATATTCAAGGCTCGCCCAAAAATAATGGACTTCAGTGGTACTCCACAAATGTCAAGCCACCTTCCTGCAAAGAGCAATGATGTAGGGAGCGTGGCAGTTGCTCAGATGTTTATGACAGCATACCTGTTGCGAGGAAAGTGGCGTGTAAGGCTGAGCGGAGATGAGCCAGTCTTGAAGCTTCCTGTAGTGCTGAAGCCATTGACAAATGTACTATTTGGGAATGGCGCCTGCATGGGGGAGAAACAAACATGCGTCATACATACAGAACGAGCCAAGTTAAACAGCCTCACCCGGAATTACAACTCTCCAATCCCACACATTGCTCCTCACTGAGACAGAGGTAAACCTTTCCCACCTACTGAAGGTGTAGTGCATTCAGCATTTAATATTTGTTTGGTGATCATTCTCAGCACAGCTGTATCACGGACTGTGCTTAAACTACTACAGACTAATAAACTGCATTTTATAATGCATCTATATCTGCATGGTGGACCACAAAGATACTGATTTAAAAAAAAAAACAAACATTAGTTTAGTTACGTAAATAAGGACCAAGACACTCTACACACACTTCCGTGTACGCGTGTTGTTCTTACCAGTGGTGTTTCGAAGTACGGCGTGGGTGAAGGTGTCCATGCCTGTGGTAGCAGACTGTAGACTGGGTACTGCTGAGGAGGCTGGTACATTTGCTGCAGGTAAACTGGAGACGAGTACTGAGACTGAGGGTTACCTGTGTATACAGTCGAGTCCACAGCACCGTAGCCGTTCTTAGCAAAGAAGGTGTTTATGGCCTTGATACGAGCCTGAAGAACAGGGAGTGTATTTATTCATGAGGTAAACATGACACAGCAGACAGAATTTTTCAAAATGAAGATTATAACAAAGTGTTTCATAATCCCCTCAGATCTCATAATCTCACGGTCATTAGGGCAGAACCACTTGTGCCGAGAGGAGAGAGGGAGAAAGAGAGAGAGAGAGAGAGAGGGAGGGAGAGAGAGAGAGAGAGAGAGAGAGAGAGAGAGAGAGAGAGAGAAAAAAAGAGGAG
>JBBPDH010000104.1:13774906-13789014 GCA_037974565.1 Clupeocharax schoutedeni
TTCATCAGAATAAAGTACATCAGACTCAGGAATATTAAACTGAATACTCGTGTATATGGAGGCAGTGATTAACCAACACGTCTCTAGGGCATTCAGATTTTTGTACGACTAGATTTTAAAATATATTTGTTCCTGTTCGTCTATTTCTGTCTTGTATAAGCTTAGAAAAATGTGTATGCATCTGCATATGCAAATAGTAAATAGGGTATGATGCGCAGAATAATACTCGGTTGTTTGATTATGTATTTGACAGCGTTCAGCGTTGTAAATAATTTGATAAAACTGCGTATGAATGAATAAACGTCAACTAAAGTGAATTGAATTAAATCGCCGAGTAGATGTTGGATTCATTAAAACGATCCGTTTAAAAGAATCGACTCGATGAACTGACTCGGACGTCTCATCAGCATGTGAGCGACCCTGCCCCCTCCAACTCTCCTCCCCGGCAACAGTGTGCAACACGCCGCATAGCAACCAGCGGGCGCTCTCCGCATAGCAACGGACGCGCAGCAACGACTGCAACCAGGCAACCGCCAATCATGACACAGCGAATAACGCACGCAGCCTCCGAACAGCCATCAGTAAAGTTAGTTTATAGGGCCCATGTCTCTTTTACTGTAAAAACTAGTTAGAATAAAACTCGCTGATGTTGTATTGTATTTTATTGCATACAAGAAAAAACGGCCACAATCCACAATTAGACTATTATACTTCTCAAACTCAGAACGAAGACACACACACTCGCACAGTCTCTCCCTTCCTTCCCCATGCAACTCTTGCAGATTTTGGCACATTTGTAGTTCTTACTTCTTAAATTATATTTCTGTTTTGTTAGATTGATATGGTCCGTGCTGAAAAACATTTTACTGTATGTTGTTCTGAGGACTGCATGTGACGAATAAAACTCTTAGAACACTTGTGAAAAAGGTTGCCAGATCAGGAAACTTAGTATCTGATGTAATGATACAATAAAAGTGTAGCTAAATTAAGTTTCAGAAACATTGCTGTGTTTATTTTACAAATAACCAGGGTGCTGCTGAGGCCCAGAGAATCCTCAGATTAGACAGCTGGACACAAAAAGCAGAACATTTCTTATGTCTGTTTCAATAAACTTTGAAGACAAATTGATAGCAAATGATGTACAATTACATATTTCTGAATTTTTCAGTGTATCTGATCAGTGTGCATTAAAAGCATGTGGATGTATCTGCTTTCACTTCTACACCTTGAAATTGCCCAGGGTCTTGAAAGCTTATTATTTTAGCTCATCACCTCTAAAGTTGGTGTTAGCAATACAGACTGGGAGCAGATCTCCAGATATTACATAGTACTGCTGATTAAGGACAAGATGTCCCCTGTGTATATACTGTGCTGCCTAGCTTTACCTTGCTGAAAAGCAGAACTGCTCTAGAAACAGCAGTCTCACTCTTAAAGACGTACTGCCACATTTTCATATTTAACCACATTTGTCACAGATAACAAATGAACGGAAGCGTGTGAGAAATCTAACTTGTGGTGATTTTTGTTTCAGTTACTTATTTTTATATTTGTGTTTTTAAAATTGTACTTACATGTATACTTATATCTACTTTACTTGTACTCATTTCTTTACTTTGTTCTAACGAATTCCAGGTTTTTAATTAAAAATGTGCTTATTGTTTATAGTGTTTACACAGTCGAAAAAGCAGCAGTTCAGGACACATTTCACTGTGTTGTACTTTTATGACTACGCATATGACAGAAGTTGATTTAAACAGGAGAAAGATCTTCCAACCACATTTGCTGAGTGGCTCTTTTATTCGTACATACATTTTTAGAAATCAGTATGTAACAGCTGGTCTTAGAGTATGTATTCTTGTATCAGACCATGTTTCAAAATCAAACCATTCATTGTATGCAGCTGCTGAGAGGTTTAGCTGATCAGTCTTTTAAACAGGCAATAGAGGTGTAATAATTAATGCCTAGTGGTGCTTGAGGGAAACAACTGGAATATTACCTCTTAAAATTGAAAGCAACATCGAACAGCATCCTGGGAAAACATTTGTAGTCAGAGTAATGTGTGAAACTAGACAACAGTGTATTAGCCATGTTGAACTACAGCTGCAAAAATCATGTTTATACCCAAGTAGTGGTCTGGAAAGTCGTCAACATAACCGAGTGCCCTTGGATTATATTACAGAGTAGCAGAATATGTTTGCATGTGCATTAGACAGTGTGTTTAGGCCTTGGTGGTGCTGGGCTGTGACGTCTGTTGGCTGTGTAGCTGCTGTAGCTTCATGTTCATGACTTCAACCACAGCTGTGACAAAGAGAAATGAGAAAATGTCATATATATGAGAAAAGCTCATAGGCTCCTACTGTTTACATTACTCTGCTTGCATTGTTGTTTCACATTGCTGTGCTAATATGACACAATGCACTTCAGCATTCCATTTGCACACTGCACACATTGTTGCAACATTTATAAATACATATATAAAAACCTCACATTTTATTAGCCCCATATTTTCTCTCTAACCTGTGGTGCTCCTTGTTTAAGTGATTTACTTTTAGTTTTGAGTTCTAGACTGTTTCAGAGGGGTTTACATTTTTAAATTGTACATCCATCTTATACTTTATGTTTCTATTATTTTTCTTTATATTTTTGTTTAATAAAATTACAGATTTTTTATTTAAAATGTATTGTACTGTATTGTCTATAATGTTTGCACAGTCAAAAGGAGCAGTTCAGAATACACCTCACTGTGTTGTACTTGCATGACTACGCATGTGACAAAAAATCTTGAATCTTGTTTTTCGTGTAAATACAGTGGTAAGGCAGTAAAAAGCAAATTAGCTGAATCAAGATAATCACCTTGCTTCATTGCATGTTTTTCTTGAAGAGCAGGCTGAATCTTCTCAATCTGTTTCGTGAGGAAGTCGATTTTGCGTTTAAAGAATTCCTTACTGTCCTCCACATTCTGGAAAAAAGGCAGCTCACTGAATGAAGTTGTCTTCATTCACATCTTAAGACCATATGTCTCGAGAAAAAGGCTCTTACTCACCTTTTCTACAAAGTAACCCGTTCCCACATCTACTAGAACATGTTCTACATCGTTCAGAGTTCCAGGAACATACATCTATGTAGGTTAGGTTAAAGAAAACAGCAATGGTAAAAAGAAAACATCTGTCTTTCTGGCTGTCTCTCTCTCCTTCTCTCTCACACACATACACACAGTTTTAAGAGCTGAAAACATGACATAAATCTACCAATCTGGAAGTGACTCAGCTGGTGAAAGGATACAGAGCTGGTAAGAGGAACAAGTAACTGTTTTCCTGAGAAAAGCAAGGAGAAATAAGGAATATGTTTCAAGTAGCAACAAAGATGTTGGATGACTGTGGTTCTGTATCCTGGTACTGTGTGGTATTTCACAACACACTCAGACGATTACAGAAGCCCAAATCTGAGCAATGTCCAATAGGATTGACTTATAGCCTTTTTCCCTTTGGACAGAACTGTCATTGGGTTGTAGATATCTGGCTACACAAAGAAATCATGCTCTACAAAATGCCTCCCTATCGCTATTCCAACACACCTGATGTAATCAATCATCTAATTAACAAGCGTTCCTGGAGTTGAAGTTGGTCTGTTGGTGCAAAAAAAAAAAAAAAACCTAAATCATGTAGAGCAGGAGCAGCACTACAGGACCAGGGTCAGAAAACAGTGAGATAATGAGTAATAATTATGCAAACGTTTAGATTAGAGAGCCTTACCTTCGTTGCTTTTTTTGAGAACATTTAGGCTGTCCTTGGCTTCTACATACTTTGTTTGGACCACTTTTAACTGCGCTATAGATGATGACAGAAATTCTGTTTCCTAAAGAGAAAAAGGAAGACATTTTTGAAAGTCATGGGTGATGCATGGTCAAACTAAGATTTTTAATATAGTGAGTAAATAAATGTGATATAAGCATATCATATTAATTGAAAGTTATGAGCATTGTAAAGCCAACGGACAATTTATTTTCACAAGCTGGCTTAGTTAAAAAAAAAAAACGAATCATGTATTTTGCTTTGGTGTCTGCACTGAAACGCCCATCACGTCACGTACCGACTATTACGCCTCCCCTCTTCTCCCTTATAATTACAATATATGTACAAAATTATTGACACTGAATTATTGAATTCAGGTAGCCTCATACTTCTAGTGAAGGTGCAATCGTAATGCCTGACCATACCAAGACATTTTGAACGACATGCTTCCAAATTTGTGGACATGGGAAGGACCTTTTCTATTCCAGCATGACTGTGCCACAGTGCACAAAGCAAGGTCCATGGTTGGGTTTGGTGTGAAAGAACTTGGCCCCCCAGAGTCTTAACTTCAACCCCCTCCAACACATTTGGAATGAACTGGAACGGAGATTGTAAGCATTGTGGAAGGCTTCCAAGACAACTGGAAGCAGTTAAAGCGGCAACGCGGGACCAAATCCATATTAAAATATTTGTATCTGAATGCAATGGCATTAAATTCCCTGTTGGTGTAATGGTCAGCCAATTCTTTTATCAATGTAGTATTTCTAGTAGGGTTCATCTCCCTCACGCCCACTCTGGCTAAGCGACCAGCCGGGAGCTAACAGAAACGTGATAGAGCTTCATGAAGCTCTCACAGAGTAGCCCAGAGACGAACAAAAAAAAACGAATTCTGCAAATAATACCGATATTCAGAGGGTCGGTGAATCCAATTGTTTACCTGCTCGAGCTGAGTCTTCAAACCTTCCAGCTGTGGAAGAGACAGCTCGGTGAGATTCACAGCCATGCTGGAAAAAGAGAACAAAGTGAGCTTCCGGCTTAAACGGAAACGAAGGTCGTTTTAGCTTTTAACGTCAGAAATACGATTGAAAAAAAAATAATAATAAAATTCAACGAAAACGATTTTCCCAATAACAAAAAGCGGTTTCGCGAAAGATTACAAAATAATTTCGCAATTAGGAAATCAATTTTATATAAGACATAACTTATTTTCACACGTATTATGATATTCATTCTAATAGTGAATCTTCCGTTAAAATGAATTTATCGATGAAAGAAAATAATTTAAACCACTGATAACCAAACAAACCCCAATCTACAAGTAACTGGTCGCCTAGGTCGTCTTCGTTTAAAGCACTCCACAGATTTGTCGCACAGTACTAGTGCTTGGTGTCTCAGTGGATGTAAAAGCTAAATAGAAAGGGTAGCTTTTAATATTATAATTCATGTCCATGTGTATAAGGTAGTTTCCTAATAATCTTTAAAAGTCCAGGTTTTAATACCACATGTATGGCTTACATATCCCAAAAGGTAGGGCAGTACACTACCTAACTTTGTTATATATGGAACTGAACAGAACACAAGATGTGAAAATGAACAAGACTGCAAGAAATCACTAAAACAGCATACTCAATGTCTTGTGTCCAGTGTTATGGGATATTTCCTAAATGGCATGAATAAATTCCAGTCAGATCCCACCCTTTTTCACCCAGAAAAAATTACTATAAGAAACAAGCAAAGACAGCACAAAGCAATTCCATGTTTGCATGAATTTAATATAACTGGCTCTACAAGTTAAAATGTAAAAGCACTCAAATGTAAATGCATGCATGTTAAACAAAATGTACACATTTCCAAAATGCAAATAAAAGTTAAAAGAAAAAGAATGCAGGAAAAAAGTAGGATAAGATTAAGGAAATTACACTAGAAGGACCAGAATACATTAACAATTAAAGTGCCACATTATATGATTAATGTAACAGACTTCATATTGCCAATACAACTGGTTCATTATATTATTACAAATCCCTTCACTCAGATCACTGGATTGCATACTTTGACTGTACAATTGTACAAATGTTAATATAGCAATTATGTTAGCGTAGGTGCACAGGTAGGCCATATGCAATTGGTGCTGCTCCAATCATGTGTTTGAGGTGTGTTGCATCACGTGATTGGTCAAGATGCTGGAGTAGAGAAGAACCTGAACCACTGGACAGCCAAGATTTTAACAGGGCAGAGGTGAATCGATCAAGGTCACGATCAGTCACATCCCACAAGTTGCCAAGCACCAACGGGATAAAAAAAAAAAAAAAAAAAAAAAGGCAGAATAAGCTCACAAGTAATAAAACTGACCATTACAATGACTTACCAAAGCTAGGCCACTACACCTAGTATCATTTGTTTAGCAGGACAATCTAATAACATGCATTTTTGAAGTTTTAATATTCCACCTGGTTCTTTGGGAATTAGTTGGGATACAACTTACTATAAAATAATCCGAAATAATTTGAAATCTGTCGTCAAATTATTGAGAAAAATGTCATGGGCCTAAGATTGCATGTATTATTCTATTTAATTTATTAAAAGAATTAATTAAAGACTGACTGCATATATATTACCATCCAGCAGTGAGGTAGTTCAGGATGATGCCAGTTCCCTCAAGACAGCCCTGCACACTGAGTGCAGCACTACTGCAGCCAAAGAGCATAGCCACAGCTCGTACTTGCCCCTTCAGAACCCTCTGAGCATCAAGAAAACGTGCCCCTGCTCCATGACCTACATAACTTCAATACGAAGCAAGGAAAACAAAAACAAGAGGCAAGGTATGAGCCAGTTTGTTGGCTTAAAAGGTAAATATACACTGTTGAATTGGGAAAGCTCACTCACATATACAAGTCTTTGGTGGTTATAGCCTCTTGCAGTTTATCAGGGTCAGGAGAGGCACCACTCACTCCCTCCCATGCCTGCTCACTGAACAGCCAGAGAAGAAAAAAAAAAAGATCATTTACAGATGAAACACAGAGACAGAGATAGAGCCACTTGTCAAATGCCATGAAGATGGGCTCATGTTAGCTATTTTTAGTACTTACCTAGTAAACCAATCTCTGAAACGCTTTTCAGTCTCAAGCAGGTTTCTGTCTGGGTTTAGAACAAAATAAACTTGCTGGGGGTCTACACCACGTGACAACACACAGTCAGTATCCACCTGCGCAATAAGAGAAAACATACAAGGACTCCAGTTAACAGTCAGGAAATCATCCAAAACCAATATGCTATGAAATAGGAGAGATGCATGGGTCTGTGTACCTCTTGGAGATAATTGTGGCCCAATACAGCATGTAGAGAAGGCATACGAGTGACAGAGCGAGGCTTCAGACAAGGTATATTCTCCCATGGCAACTTCTGAAGGTACTGCTCAAAAGTGCACATATACAGACTTTAGAAATTGTATCTAGGTCTTCTATAGAACAATAGTACATGGCCTCAATTTTAGCATTATTTATCTGCCATCAGATATAAAATGCGCTTTAGCATAACAAGTCATTTACACCTCCGAAAACCCTTAATTGTTCAACAAGACAAGCAAATGTTACAATGGGAGTATCTGTATAACACACAACCTTGTCCAAGATTAATACTGTGTGTCCCTGAGGCTCCTCCCTTCCTTTCAGTTCAGACACACCCTTCTGTAGCAGCTTCAGGAAATCTCCCTCCAGACATGCACCATCAGCTAAAGCATGTAGGTCTGTGAGAGAAAGCAGAGGGGCTGCAGAAAGAACCACCTAGAGGCAAAGCAGGAAGAAAGACAAATGAATCTAAGGATGACTGCATCACTACTACAGCTGCCCTTAATGAGCAGAGAAAAGATTCACATGTATACAACAGGTACAAAAGGACAGTTTCTGCACTTTTCCTCGTGTATGTTTCAGGTTTGTGAAAATGGTTTACTTCTTGAACACCAGTTAAACACTTTTCCTACACAAGGAATTATTTTCATCAGTGCTAAGTGTAGACCTATGACATGACACCTGTGGCAATGTAATGTCACGAATACTGATAACATCCCCAGACTCTGATACAGACCTTTAGCATGTTTACATTGAGCTTTGTTCCCGCTACTGAAGGTTGGAGACATTTTAGCTGAGCAGACAATTCAGGGTCTGAGGTCAATGGGAGAAGTACAGATTTCCACACTCCTAAAGTCTCCTCCATTTCCTCAAGCAGTTTCTGTGAATAAGAATGAGAGAAACAGGCTATTTACACAGGCCACCGTTAACTGCAAGCCAGCAGCATTTCACTACCCAGCCAAAAATCTAAATTCAGAAAGATAGAAATGAAAGAAACATCAGGCAACTATATTGTCCACCGAATCTTCTCCCTGTTACTTTTCAACATGCTTCTAAAGCCAGTTTGTCTACCCCTCACCTGCACACGAGCATCCAGAGCCTTCCGGCCCTCCCACCACTGCACTTTATCCGCCACTCCATTTCCTTCCTTTTGTCCCTGTAACACTCCCTCCAACTCCTCCAGCAGCACAGGCATTGGACGCTACAGACACAAAAATAGGACTGAGCAAAACATTTTATGACCTACCTAACTCGTTATCCATTCTATCAGTGCCACTTACCAATGGTAAGAACCCTTACTGGACCACCAGGTGGTGGATTGATCTCTGCACAGCAGTAAAGCTGACATTGTAGAGAGGTTAGTGTATGTGTATTCTGCAAAATGGGTCACACAGTGCTGCCGGATTTATTAAAAACATTGTCCAATCACTGTTAACTTTATAAATGAAAAGGTCTGGGGGAAAAAAAAAAGGACTGAAGTCTAATGTGCAATAAAGTCAATGATTAATGTTAATTTGTTACTGCAGTTTTTGTTAAGTATTCTCTGGGCCCTCATCAGTGGTCAGGTTTTAAACTACAGCACCACTGCCATGTGTGATCCAGCACACATTCCACTACCATGTCAGTATCACTAGTGTGCTGAGAATGATCCACCACCCTAACTGCTGCTCACTGTTTGTCCTGTGGGTATTTAGAGCATTGCTGATCAGGGTAAAAGGGGTTAAAAATTATGCAAAGAAATAGGGGTATGTAAGTAGAAACTACAAAAGGACATCCATTTGGCCAGTATTATTGGCATTTGCTCATGTTCAGTTTAACACTAAAATAGTACAGTTTACCCTGAATAACTACAAAAGTATATTGGTTTAAATACACAAAGTGAAAATAAAAGGTTCGTTTTAAACTCTATAGATATTGCCATTTACCGAGCCAATTTTTAAATACGCAACCCCTTTAAATGTATTAGTCTGTATAATGAGGATGAAAGGGTAAAATGACAAATTAACAGCAAGAAAAACATGGGTCCTCTGCAGCAATTTCCTTTTGTAAGGAGAAAGTTTCCCTTACATCTTTGTGTCTGGTTGGGATCCTTATGGTGATAGGAGCACAGTCACGCTCTAGTCGTGTGAGAAGAATGGTACTGCCAATTTCTCCAGGACTCACCCCCACAAGAGAGAGTAAACATACCGTTAAACCTGTAGGAAAATAAAATAACTAATTAAAGAATCATACATTCACCAAATTACAACTAGCAAGAGCATAGACTCTAAAGTAAATTTTCATTGGTAGAACTGGACTGGCAGTTTACATCTTAGATTGTGAGAAATGTGTTTACCTGCTGGCAGGTTTTTGAGCTGCTGGGTGAACTCATTACAGTGCGTTGCAGGGAACTGTGCTGGCTGTGTTGGGGTAAAGGAGTAGATGCTCTCAAGTGCTGAGAATGTTTTTGTCTGTGACTTTGTGAGAGACTCTTCCAGGGTCAACTCACTCAGACACTCTGCTACATTTCCACTGGATTTCTTCAGTTTCCTGTGAAAGGGGAGTACAGTGCATCATCTGAATCATACTTCCCTCTGAACTGCAGTGAACTTGGAAGTTCTGTGCTGTGGAAAATTTAAGAAGTGTTTTTACCATGCTAAATGAAGCAACAACAAACAAACAAAAAAGTCTGGCTAGACATTTAAACAATACATACAGAGGTTAACCTTATGCAAATGAAAAGAACTGACCAGTTTAAGGCTGCACATTTGACGTACCTAAGCTGATTAGCCAGGTGGCGGGTTATATAATGGCGAGTTGACACACCCAATGATTGGGCATGGAGCATGGCTGTGGTGACTGGATCAGACTGCCCAAGTAACTGGGCAAGCAGTGAGCACAGGTGTGGGTACAGGGAAGGGCTTGGAAAATGATGGAGGAGGAGCCAAGAGGATCTTAGGAGTGACTGGACTGCATCCACAGAGAGCTCAGCTGTAGATATAGAATATATATATATATAAAAATTAAAAACCCACCCAAGTAAACGCACATAGGTACACAGACGAGATATCAGCTAGTGCATTTCAGCACACTTCTTGGACTCTTGAATGACAGGATTTCAAAATGTGCAAACTGAAGTCAAAACTATTACTTCCATGCAGAGACTCAGTCAATGCAAGTCAGGACTTCTGACTACAGTTACAGTAGTGTGCTGGGAGTGAGAAAGCACTAGGAGAAAATTAGGCTCCATTTAGCCAGCACAGAGTAGGTTTACAGTTTTGATTCATACCGTGGGCTAAACATCAACAAGAAATAGATTTTAACAGGTTAATAGATTTGGCTTCTTTGGGTATTGTGATGTTTGTATGCAACTTTTTCTTTTAATTATGAAGGTGTGGGTCTTACCAGATGCAACATGTGTATGTGGTAGTGATGCATGTGCTCCTGTGTCAGTCTGTCCAATGCTCCTCAGTTCAGCTACACAATCTCTTCTTAAGTCAGCTCCTAGATCTCTCCTCAGGACCTCAAAGTCAGTATCTAGACCATCTCCAGGACTTTCTGCACACAAAATACACATTCCAAATTACTTACATTTGGAGATACATTAGACTGATGGTAGGCTTATCCTCAATCCCACACACCCCTTTACCTGTGTTTGGTGTCTCAGGGCCAGATTCTTGAAGGTTTTCTAGACTCATGTCCAGAACATCATCTTCATCCTCTTTGATCATCCTCATTCTTTCTGGTTGATCAATATCATTTGAACTCTGACCTTTCCTGGACCGAGCCCGTCTTGGCTGTTTGCGTGAGGACACACCCGTTTCATCTTCTGAGGACGTGCCACTGGCACAGACAGCAGTGCTTTTCTTACATGTTCTTTTCTTTCTGGGCTCATTTTGCTCCTCTGCTGGGTTCACTAAGACTTTGGAGGCTGGCTTGGGTCTGGATTTGGCTGTAGAGGGAGTTTTAATGGTCACTGAGAGGGAGTTTTTTCCCCCTGACTTCATCTCAACTACAGATGGGGGATCGGTCTCAGCATCACTCTCATCACTAAATACAACCTACAGAGAGAGGGGGAAAAGGGTTGGGGTGGGGTTTGATTTAACAAAACATTTGGGCAAAAACGTTAAAAACAACATTTGCACAATTATCCCAGGTAAAGGAAGCATTGTGCAACTAGCATGCCTAAAAATCACAATTGCCTTATAGTTCTCAAAACGGGTGTTGTTTCCTTTGAACATGGACTCAGATCTCAGCAAGAAAGAATGGGAGGCGTTTAAAAAGGGAAGGTTCAAACCTTAAAGCGGGAGCGGGTTGTCCGTTTGGGTGCAGCTGGAACATTTAGAGGTTTCTCTGGCTGAGGAGAACCATCTTCAAAAACTTGAAATGAGCCTTTTGACTTTGTGATTCCAGAACGGCAAGTCTTGGTCTTCTTAGCAGAAGTCAGAGGGGTGGAATTGATAATTATATCAGGAACCTCACTGGTGAAGTCAAATGCACGCATATCACCAGCTATACCAGCAGACTTTGTCATCGGAAAAGACTTGGGGCCAGGGGTCCTGGATGCACGGGGCGTTTTGAAGACCATGCTGGGTTTTGTGATGCTGATTTTTGACACAGGGACCTTGGCTTTCTTTGACAAAGCTGCAGACATCTCCTTAGTTTTGCTAGACACTTGTTCTAGAGGTGCTTCACTTTTGCTTGCAGTCCCTCCTGCTGGAAAAGGTTTATCACAGCTGGTGCTCTTCAGTCTACTCTGCTGTTTAAGCTGCGTTTTAATCTTTGGCACAAATAAAGTGAGCGGTGGAGTCCAGCCCCATGCTTTGGAGAACAGGTCCTCAGGATTACACTGTTTTTTCCCAGCCAAGGCCAAGCAACAGGATACAGCTTTGGCACACACCAGGGCAGCCCTCAGAAGCACCAGCTCTGGACAGATTGCCCCCTTACACTCCACTGCCTGTAACCCCACCTCTATCTCTTCCCACAGGGCAGGGCCGTTCCCCTTTTCTTCTGCCCTACAACAGAGCTGAGACATCACAATGGCCAAATGTACACGGCCAGATTCTGCCTGCAGCAATGAGGGGGCAGGATACTGGTAGGGGCGGAGTTTAGAGGAAATTACTGCTGACAAGCGGGTGTGTAGTTTAGCAGCGACACTGCTGCAGCGCAGCTTTGCAAAGTGGCGTAATCGACAGGAGATTTGAGACTCCTTCTGGAGATCAGCCTGCACCAGAGCCCAGCGGATGCTGACCCAAGCCAAGCTGGGCTCAGTACAGCACAAGCAAGAGCAGCTCTCTCCATGAGTCAGACAGGACAGCACATGCTGCCGTTTAGCCTTCAGAGGGGGTGATGCGTCCCGTCCTAAAGCCGCAAGCTCTTCCACTGGTTCCCGGCCAAGAGAACGAGAGCTCAGTATTCCACCAATATCCTCCTCTTCCTCAGGGACCTGAGGGGCAGACGTTGCCACAGCTGGCCGACCTTTACGAGGTTTTATTTTCAGCTCAGCCGTTTGCTGTTGATGCTGATCAAAATCTACACAAAAAGATCAGAATGGCCATAAAAATTGAGCTAGAACATGCTCATAAGTTATACTGATGAGAATACAAAACAAGGCATTTCATTAATTAAATGTTTGTGCATATAACTACTCTGAAACCACAATTTTACTCCTGCTTTCTCCTGAACAGCAATAAAAGACTATTAATGGTGAAAGCACTCTACTTTCTATGCACCATTTAATATAAAATGCAACATGCAGTCCAGTCTAACTGAGGGAAGTATGGATTACCTGTGCTAACATCCAGCAAGAATCTGACCTGCTCCAGATCAAAAGCACAGTCCTCACTGGCTCCTTTCATTAACTCCAGCTCAGCTTTCAGCACTAGAAGCTCAGCACAGCTACACACAGATATATGGTCATAAACCTCAAAGTGCAATCTGTAGTCCTCATTCATTATGCATCATTTGTCTCTCACACACAACTTACTGGCTGAGGGTGTGGAGTTTAGTAGCAAGTTTAAGGGCCTCCAGACACTGAGCTTTGGCTTCATGAGCTGCTCCACTACTGCTCCTGATGGACAACATCCTCTTAGAGCAGAGTAATACTTCACTCAGCAAAAGCCACTTAAACGTCACACTGTCTCCTATATAGACAAGGGAGACAGAGAGCAAGTGTAAGGTACATGTAGTCACTGTAGTCCACTACAATATTTCCCTTTAATCATGTGGTTCTCCTGAAAAGTTTCTGGTTTTAAATGTTACCTTGGTCTACAAAGCGAGTGTCCACATTGGGAGCAGGTGCTCCATAAAAACCATTTCCCAGCAACGTCATCACCAGACTGCACAACAGCTTCAAACCTTCATACTGTGCTGTGTCTGGAGTCTTCAGACCTACAGTAAACATATACCAAATAAGACATTACAGCTGACACAATAAAAATAAAAAAATTAAGAAGCCAGTAAGTGATTAAACATGCCAATTTGTGTTCCAAGTTACCATGATGGACGATGGTCTGGCGCAGGTGTGTGGGGAATGTTTCTGTGTCCAGACTGAGGTATGCACTGGCTATTTGTAAGGCTCGAGCCTTCAGCATGTACCAGCTCTTCGAGTGATGCAATGCTGTCTTCTGCAACACCTCACACAGACTGATAACACCACGCTCCACCTGAGGGAAGTGACAATAAGACACAAACACAGCCACTGTCCATTTAAAAGAAACTGGGTATAAAGCAGTAAGTGTATTTTTTTTTTTTTAGAGGTTTTTGAATATTACCTCGCCTAATGCATAGCATAGTTGAGCTCTCAGAAGAGTAATTATGACAGAAATGACCGTCATACTCTCAGAATCTGTCTCTGCAGCCAAACACTGTTCTGCCTTCTCCAGCTGCACCTGAAAGAGAAAGAAATAATAAAGAATAAAAAAGGAAATAGCTGTCATTTTGAAGGCAATTACAAAAGCAATGTTATAATTGGAGGAGTGTAACTGCAGAG
>JBBPDH010000104.1:13807168-13817425 GCA_037974565.1 Clupeocharax schoutedeni
CTGTATTAAAAAAGAAAAAAAGAAATTCTGTGTTTTTCTGTCAATATGGGGTTCTGTGTGTACATTAATTAGGGAAAAAAAAATGATTTTAGCAAATGGCGGCAATATAACAAAGAGTGAAAAATGTAAGGGGGTCTGAGGATTTTCCGTACCCACTGTAAGTGTTTCTCCATCTGATCTGCCACATCGTAAGCTTAGCATTGATTACCAATAACCACTAACGGACATGTGTTTCCCTTAACCCACAAAACACATTTAGCCTATAAACAAATACGCAAAACTTAACTGTCTAAAACACTTTCCTAAATTCTTAATCTAAAATTTGTAAATATACTATAAATTAAATTTAAGAAACTGAAAAAGTTACCAGAATTGATTTTTTTTTATCCCATTCTTTAGTAAACATTTATTCATGGAGTTCTGCAACTGCCCTATAGTTTTATTATACATGACAGCTGAGTTGACATGTAAAGGCAGACATATGGAAATGACTGTCTGTTGTAATCAATGACACAATACAGAAATGGAAGGTAGAAATGTGATATTTCATTAAGTTGAACTGTTGTGTTCATGAAACCGTTTGTCTGACAAAATCTTGGCTGTTGAAAAATAAGGTTCAGGCCCTGTGCTATTTCAATATTATTTCAGTTGCATTACCTAAGAACATATTCTACAGCAAACATGTGTGTTCCGAGCTGAGACCTGTCTTGCAGCAGCGAGGAGCCATCTGTATTCGTATATAATATTTGACCGGCCCATTAACTAGTGCTCTTTGACTGAATTCATTAAGTGGATCTCTTTGCGCCAACATTACTGCATGTTACATCACAACAACATAGCCCTACCACCTAACCCACCACTATTGCACTCCTTCTTATTTTTGCCCAATTATCCCTCGGTGTCGGTTATTACCAATTGTTGGAATCACATGCCTCGTTACAAAGTCACCAACTACACCATGTTCTTTTGGATGAGACGTTCTTGGGATTCAACAATGGATAATTGTCCTTTTCAGCATAAGAGTCTGTTAGGATGTGTAAAAACTGCCTTTGCCCTGACCAGGGAAACACAGAAATTGAAATGATGTCTTACCAGCTGCAGCATCATAGATACGCTCTCCCATGTTGCTAGACGGATGTGGTCTCCTCCATCCACTAGACCTTGATATCCCTACATGCACACACACACACGCACGCACACACACACACGCACGCACACACACACAGGGAGATTCCCTCTCTATAGTAGTTACAGAAGCGTATTTGTATGCGTGTGTGTGTGTGTGTGTGTAAGTGTGAGTGTGAGTGTGTGTGAGAGATACCTCATGCACAAAGTAGACTTTAGCCCCAGTGTAGATGCCTACTCGTACTGTGGCTCTAACAGCAGCATTCATACCTGTGAGAAGGTGCATAGTTGTTGTTTTTTACTATTATTTTCAGATGAAAGTCACTTAACCAACACTGTGTGACCTTCAGTTCACCCCACATTCCTACTGTGGACCTGAAGTCATTTAAATAACCCAAATCTTACTTTATAATTCCTGACCTACTCTGCACACCATGAATGAGTGTAGGGTTAATGCTCCCACATGATGTTTCTCCTGCTGCTTCTTTGGCACTACATTGGTCACCTAATTATGAGATAAGGATCTCATAATTAGGTGTTTCCTTTGGCTAAAACATTTGAATGTCTTGCTGCCAACAGCAAACACCAATGGCTACAGAGTTCCCCTAGACTTTTACTCATGTTGGGTAGTAGAGTGTTTGAAGTTGTAATTTTCTCATCATGCAGAATTTTTTATATAGTGACTACACCCCATATAATCACATACATACATTTTACATTTACATTTATTCTCAAGAAGCACATTAGTCATCTGTTTTTAAGTATTTAGGCTTGAATAAGTTAGCGGTCTCCAAATATCCATAATACACATCATTCACATAATTCACCTTATTGCTGCTTTTCTAGTAATTAGAGGATATATTGCGGATTGTACATTACATTTGGTATTATATTATGTTTATTATCTCCCACAAAAAATTGAGCATGAACCTAGAGATTAGATAGAGATTACAGAACCTATGACCCAACTCTCTTCTTATTAGGTTCCCTTGTTCCTCATAAGTATAGTCATATAACTACTATTGCACCAGCTGCTAATTTTTCCAGAATTCAAGAACTGATTACACCCTAATTAACTACATGTTAAAATGGAAATTCATAGTCTCGTTCGAAATAGGCCTGAGGATTAGTTACAGACTGCCTCGTGCTGTTGGTTGTGAACTCAACTTACACTTGGCCTTGGTCCAAACCTTTTATCAGGTCATCTGGTCTAACACACGTACACACAGAAACACACACCTGCTAATCTAACCCACTCATTGCTTAAGGCCCATTGAAAAGGGCGAGCTGGGCAGCTCAAGTGTCGATTTAGGAGTGAGCCACAGGAGAGAGCAAACCTCACTGCCCACCTCTCAACTGCAACCCCAGCAAAGGTCATTCAGCTAAATATAACAGAGAGAGAGAGAGAGAGAGAGAGAGAGGCAGACTGAGAAAAAAGCTGGGGGATCTTTGGGGTTACCAGATGATACCAGATAAAGTCAAAGGTCCACTAGCTAAAGGTTGGCTAAAAGGTCACAGTCAAAGTTCTGTGACCTCTCACAACCTTTCAGGTTAGGAATCATAGTGTTAGATCTGCCAGGCTGCATTTGCAGCACTAGAACAAATCGTTTGCTTCTTATCACATTCACTGACTACATTTATAGCAGTAGTTTAAGGCTTTTTATGCCCTGCAAACGTCCTACAAACACTTATATTACTGTGAAATATAGTTCATTGATTATTTAAGTAATTTTAGGCTGTGCTATATCAATTGACTTCAGAGCATGAGAGACTGTGAAACTGCCCTTTTTACCCACCTTTAAGCATAAATAACAAACATCAGAACATATTTGGTAAGGAACAGGCAGTCATAATTATATGAGAAGCAGCAATTCATAAACTATTTAAATAATAGAAAAGTGCATGGTTACGTATACTATATTTTTTATCAGTTGATGAATATATAAGGACACACCCACTCGTTTTATCATGCTCACTTTGTCTGGGAAAGATGTTCACAGCTGCCCTCTTAGATCATGCATTTTCATAGACAAGATTCACTTACCCTGTGCATCTCCTCCAGAGGTAAGAACAGCAATGGCCTTCCCCACTCCCATTGTGCTGGGATCCAGTGGCGTTGCCTGCATTGTGAAGGACTGGCCTGAGGCAGAAAAAAGAAAGGATCAAAAACTACAGGTGGGAAAAGGGGTGAACTTCACTCTCTCTGCCTGTTGGGCTGCTTTCTCCAAGACTCAGGGGAAAAGTAATTACTCTAGGCATGGGGGGACACCCTATAACCTCCCTCCCTCCCTGCTCGCCTTGGCATGCAGTGACACATTCTATCCCAACCCCAAGCCAATCTTCATAGACCATATACAGCAGACAAACCTTATATCCTGACATAACTAAATGTATAAATAAATTATATTTAACACATATGCTTTAATTTGGACTTCATCTTGTATCTTGTTCTTGTTTCTGTGTTTCTGTGTGGGTGTACAGTCGTAACATAAGCATTTTCCTCCAGGATCAATAAAGGTTTCTGATTCTGATTTTGATTCTGTTTCTGAAATTATTCATGCAATAACACACACACACACACACACACACACACACACACACACCCTTTCAGAAAGTCTCTGCCCTGAAAGACTGCACAGCATTGTCAGCTCTGCCTTAACCACCTGCACCTGTTCTTTGATCTTTTGATCATGGAATATAATGCACAGCTACTATGAGCCAAACTGGTTGTCCAATGGCAACCTACCATTACATAAGAAGGCATTAAATTATTGAAGACATGACAACAGCATGTAAACTACCAAATTACATTTATTTTTTAATTATTTTTTATTCTTATTAAATCAATTTCCATAAGAGGGCAGGATCAATATTTGGGGACTCTCAGATTGTGCTACTGTGTTTAGTCAAGAACAGTTCATGTTGAATTGGAGGTGGATTTGTGACACAGCTGAGGGTGCTGGTGAGAAGTTACAGTAGCTTTCATTTTTATCTCTACCCAAGTTTATATAGGCGGATATAAAAGTGGTACAGCAGGTGCCAGTGCCCCAGAAGTGGTTGCTTTTATGAACCTGCTTCTGCTACCTTCGTCATGCAAATCCCATCTAATTTTGCAGGCGAATAAGATACTTGTCCTGGTGGATGCTATGAATGCCACTTCTTGAAGTTTAAGCTGCCATCATGTACCAGCTCATGGGTATAACTTGTGAGCATGCTTCCCTCTGGCAATAATGAATACAAGACCATGAAATAGTTCACCCTTCTTCATATCAGGTTTAGACTTTCATCAGGAAAGATTTAGCCAAAAATGTTATGGAGATTAATCTTTCTCAGCCCATCTCCAGTTCCTTTATCTCGGCGGATTCAGAGCTCAGGTTCTTAGTTAGGACTGCAGACTAGTACTACTAACAGTGGCACATGGTATATTCCAACATCATGGGTAGGATTTTGGACAACAGGAAAATGGTGATGCAGATGAGGATTTTTACCTGTAGTGAGTGTAGATGACCAAAAGGAGTTGGTCCTAGTTTTAATACTAGGCTTTCCAGTATGAGGTGCATGTTTTCTTATAGAAAACATGGATATACTTAGTTCTGGATAAAAGCATCAGCCAGATGCTGTCCTGTTTATTCATGATTCTTTGGTGCCTAGGCTCTCTGAGAGATTAAAAACAAGCCAGACTTTTTAAAAAGTCAGAATATTGGAAAATTCGTGAAACAAGTCACAATGGTTTAGCGATCACAAAATAGCCAAAAGTTCACTGTAATATATATATATATTTGTTGATTATAATTAAAATAGTTTAATGACCAGAATTTCCCAGTGCTGTGGAAACAATGTTACACATTCCTAAAACTTTTTGCTCTTGGGTTAATGAAGCCTCCATGCTTCTGCTTATTCATGTTCATCTGGGCAGCATTATACATTAGCCTGCCTGACAACTGTCTCTTGTCTCTTTCACTGGCTGATGAGACAAAGGCTAAGAAGGTATTTTCTATATTTATTTTCCTTTATTTTCACATCCCAGCTCTTCTGCTGCCCATTGAAACCTTTTCTTTTAAGACTTGCCAGTTTAAGAAGTATTACTGAAGGTTGTATATAGTTGCTCTGACTGAATCTTAAAAGACTCCTTACTTCCTAAATAAAGTGCAGCATCATGAAACTGTGGTTCATCACTCAAAGGGTGCTCTAAAATTCAGCTTGCATTTCAGTTCTGCTGCTCAGACTGAATATAAATGACATTCTGTTACACGTATAAAGCACTATTTGTATGCGGAAACTATTATTTCATTAAGTCTAGCCCTTGTGCATCCAAGTTAGTACCTCTTTCTGTTGATGGATTTTCATGGGTTAATGTTTTTTAAACTTACACACACTTACACACACACTTACACACTTGAATGTTATGGAAAGTACTGTCAGACAGTGAACTAAGCAGACACACGCAGACACTCACAACCCAGGCACGTTTACACTTACTTCCATGCTGTCCATTGCCTGTGCCATAAAGACCCCTGAAGAAGCCAAATGCAGAGTTTTCAGAATAGTGTTTTCCATCTGCAACATAAATATTTTCAAATAAGAATTAATTTTCAGTCATACCTGATTAGTCATACCTGATTCATCTGTTTGTGAATGCAGTACATAATTTAACCTATGCTGTAATGGGTGTCCCTGTTCAATGAAAATGTAATTTAAAAAATTCTGACCTTGTTATCACAGTGTGTTTCTGTCTGTCTCCATTTGTTGAAACCCTTCCAACAAGACAGTTAATGATCTTTACTTACAGGAAGGATTTTGTGCAGGGGAGGACAATAAAGGCACAAACTGTTGTAGAGCAGATACTCCATCTGACATGATGCTATTTTACTATATTTTTGGAATAAAACATGTCTCTAGTAGAATATAAAAAGTGTAATATAAAACAAGTTTGGTGTCATTATGCTTTTCAATTCAGTACTAAAGATGAAGATCTCCCAGGACGCCGGAATATCCTCCTAATGTGATTACGACCAAGAGCAGATTAAGCCGTCTTTAATCTACAACTCTCCAGCTCCTTAAAACACAGACACGCACACACACACACACACACACACACACATACACACACACATACTCTCTCTCACCCTCTCTCACTGTCTCAGCTGTCTAACATGGTCTGACGTGCCATCTGTAATTAATTAATTGGGTCAAGTCAGTGTGTCCAGACCACTGTCCCTGTTCTTGTAGCTCTCTACTGATCAAAGAGCCACATTAGACCAAGCTGTTTCTGTTTGCCGCCTCACACATCAGAAACTTAGTAACTGCATCATCTGGATTAGAGTGGATGGTCTGCATTAGCTCTAACATGTCTAATGTGTTTTTGATTGACATCTTCATCAGCCTAACTCTTGCTCTTTAAAGTGTTACTTAAGGTGTCAAGATAAACCTCTTTAGAACTAACTAATACTCTACAGGAGCTTTTACTCTAGTGGTATATACATCAACAAATGTGCTATATATGGACCAAAAAAGCCTCCTAGCATGGTTTAAAGTCAATGTCGATCAATCTATTAACATTCTTAATGGCAGGGCAGGAGAAAGTCAAGTTCAAAAAAGCCACTCCCATAAAGTTCCTCCCCTGATCATATTGGCCAGCTGTGTGCCCAGTAAGTGCTGTGTCATCTGGTCACCTTTGTGACTGTCTGTCTAGGAAAATTTCAGGAAACCCAACACTGCACACAAACACACAACATTTACAGGAACATGTACCTAAACAACCTATTACACTTCAGATTAATCAGTCAGTGTCTTCAGATAGTGTCTTCAGAAAGTCACACACAAAGCCTAATACGAAATGAACTATACACTAGCAGATACACACACACACACACACACACACACACACACACACACACACACTGTTCATACCGTGAACAGCATTGGCATGATAGCGAATCTTCCTGCGAGTGAGGCGCCAGATCAGGACGGCGAGAGCAATATGTGGAATCCAGTGGACCAGGCGTAAACCCAGCTCCAGACTGTTCACACACAATCCCAGCAAACACAAACTCGTCTTGCATGCGGACACAAACACATCCCAAATGGACACGCACACCTGCCAGACACGCACACACCTGTCCCACAACGCCTCCATTACTCCCACCAGAATGAGGCGGCAAAGTGGCCATGACCAGGGCTTATCAGTATTATTAGATCTGACCTCACATATGCTCTCTCTCTCTTTCTATCTCTCTACCTCCCTCTATCTTCTTTCTTTCTACCTGTCCTACAACTCTCTCTCCCTTTCTCTCCCCTGTCCCTCATTTTATTCTTACTTTCTTTAATACTCTCTCTGTCCTTCTTGTGTTTGGTGTGAGGTTTCAGAACTTTAGTGCCACATTTTTACAATTGTCGTTTTCTTTTTTTGGTTATAGTCCCTCCTCACAGATGGGTTGCATGTTAAAGCAGAGAAGTAAGATAAGCTAAGTAAGACAAGTGGCCTGAACCCTGTTTGACAAAAGAAATGAAAGGGGTTCACCAACTTCTACTGCAGGTTCATTATTTCAGTGTGTACGCCTGTCTGACCTCAAAACACAAAAAAATGTCTGTTGGCCCTCCAGTCAGAAGGTTGTGGTTCAAATCCCAACTGCTGGTGTCACCACTGAGATAAGTACTGTCCCTGCACACTGCTCCCCAGATGCCCCTTGTTGGTGGCAGCCCACCTGCTTCATTTGGTGAATGGGTTATATGCAGAGAAAGAATTTCTGTGGTGTGTTCATGCATGACTATAAGGGCTAATAATAATTCCACAAATCTCTATTTACTAGTTACTTACATTTTGAAATTACCAGGGCCACCCAGACAGTTTGTGGTACAGGTTGACGTATTGGAGGCATTGTTGTCACAGTACCATGGCAGCCCTGGTAAGCCTTGTGCCTTTTTCTCTGAGGCAAAGTGTAATTATCATCAAAACAGTATAGGAGGAGTGGCGCCACTATTCAGGCTTTCTGGGCCAGATGACTCTTGATCTCATAGGTATGTGGAATGGGAGGAATACCGTCCCGAGGAGTGGAGTTAGGTCTCGGACCAGGACATCCTGAGCCAGGAACGTATCGCTGAATTCCATTTAGATCAGCACACTCCTCATTCCAGTGCATCCTCCTAATCTCCCCATCACCTGCTGGGTCCTTGAGCACCAAGACAGTCTCGTCTCCATTCGTCCTTGCTCCACTTTGGGTATTAATCCTGAGTGGGGGTATTGTCAAGGTCTCACTGCCTGTGCCCTGCCCCTGACTCTCTTTCACTGGAGTACTGAGCTCGGGCTTCCCCATATCTTTATTTCCCTTGTTGGTTTCTCCCACAAACCCAACTGGTTTCACCTGACCCCTGTCTACCTCTCCCCATTTAACCCAGCTCAACCAAGATCTCACTGTCCATTCTCCATTGTGGTTCCCTGTGTTGTTATAAGTGTCTCTGTCTTGTACTTTTTTATTGCTTGTTAGACCTGGCTTATGTTTCCCTCATCTGGTGGAACCCATTGTATTGTTGGCACTGGCTTCACACTGAATGACAGGAGATTATTTGTTTTTTTTGATTAAAACAAAAAAGTTTACGTCAAAAGAACTGAAGATACAAACACATCACAGCTTGTAAACAGAAACCTACAAAACTGCTAGGAATGCTGGAAAGCTCTGCTGTCAAAGCAGGCTTATCAAAACAGCACAAACTATCAGCTCTGTATCAGCAAATACTAGGTCATTATTATAAAACCTGAAAAGTCTTCAACATTAAATGTGACCTTTGTCTCCCAGAATGGACATGTTTCTAGCTGAATTTACAATAGATTACTATAAGATTTTCTGCTGTAAATTTACTCTTCTCATTGTTTTCTTTCTTCTGCTACTGGTCCATCCCACCCAATTATTTCCAACAGAATAATAGAACATTTTTAAAATTAGTAATCTTTTTAACAAAGTAATTAACACTCATGCCTATCATATAATTCAGTCGAGATCTTCATTAACTAATGTTTTAACTTATATGTTGACATATATTTAGACTTATTTTGGAAATGTATTCGTGCTTTTTGTAGCGCCCTTCAGAGAAATATTATTGTAAAAGCAAACTTTTTTGAATCATCTTCTGCCTTCAAGCTCTGACATTTTATTTGTGAAACATGTTTACCCTCTTCTGAACTTTTATTTTCTTGCTACCTCTTCTGCCCTTTCGCTATCTGCTGAGGGCCTATGAGTCTCCTCTTTCAGGTTCCTGGAGACCATCATCAGGTTCCTGGGGACCATCATCACCCAGGACCTGAAGTGGGACTATACTTCCTTCCTTTGAAGTGGGACTATACTTCCTTCGCCAGCTGAGGAAATTCAACCTGCCACAGGAGCTGCTGATACAGTTTAACTCCACAATAACTGAATCCATCCTCTGCACTTCTATAACTGTCTGGTTTGGCTCAACTAGCAAATCTGACTTTAGAAGACTGCAGAGGGTAGTCAGGACCGTTGAGAGTATCATTGGAACATCCCTCCCAACTCTCCAAAATCTGTACTTATCCAGAGTGAGCAAAAGAGCTAAGGTAATCACCCTGGATCCCTCACACCCAGCACACTCCCTTTTTCATCTGTTGCCATGTGGTCGACGCTACAGAACACCAAAATATCCAGACACAGGAACAGTTTCATCCCCCAGGCAGTCCATGTAATGAACACCTAACAATGTCACTGTTATGAACACTTTAATATGTATATTGTGTCCCTGCTATTTTGCATACTATTTTGCTATTTTTTGCACGCTATTTTGTATTTCTGTATATAACTCTGTTTATTACCTGTGTCTTGTCTCGTCATCTGTCACTAAAAGAAATTCCTCGTATGTATGAACATACCTGGCAATAAAAGCTGATTCTGATTTCAGCAGAAGAGCCAGGTGAACTGGTAGCCATGCACAAAATCTTCACCGATGTCTTTCTTTGACTGTTTTGTGCAACTTTGTTTCTGAAGGATTTCTGTTCTGTATGAATGTCTTAGTTCTTCTGCTTAAGATATTCAACTTGTAATGTGATTCAAATTTAATAGAATGGAGCAGAATACCTTTGTTGACAATGTACAAATATATATATAGCCAAAACACAAAAATGAT